>KK502495.1:768055-783728 GCA_000688735.1 Glossina austeni | reverse complement strand
AATGCTATGTTAATATCTGCTGTGTAATGTATTGCTAAAAATAAACCAGTCAAAATTTGAATGATTAAACATAATCCTAATAAAGATCCAAAATTTCATCAGGAAGAAATATTAATTGGAGCAGGTAAATCTACTAAAGCATTATTTGCAATTGAAAATAAGGGGTGTTTAATTCGTAAAGGTTTATTCATTAATTAAATATAGGTCGTAGAGGTCCTTTTGAAAGTTTAGTAATTTTTTAATACGATAATAAAATAATAATATTGGTAAAAAATGTTATTAACACGTGGTATTACCTCGCCCAGGCTGAATAATAGCTTTAGTTCGATTTTTCATCGCCTAAGTAATTTGTTGTACAAAATCCTGCTGTATCCTATCCCAGTCTTCCTTAATGCGATTCGTGTGTCTGGCTCGTCCCATAGGTGCTCAATGGGTCAATATCTGGACTTACTGGCAAAGCTCTGCCATGACCGCCATATCAACCTTCTCCAAGCACTGGAGCACTATAGCAGCAGGTATATGGTCTTGTGTTGCCATGCAAGAAAATGAAAATTTCGCCCATAAATCCCAAAAAAGTCACTACGTGTTCTTCCACGACTTCTTTGACGTGGTGTCGACAAGTCAATCCGCTTGATTGAAGATCGTTACTGGCCCCTATGATAGACACAAGTTCGATTTTCGCTTGCAATGACTTGATTCCCCAAAAACATGCACGAACATCACTGAGACACGTTCAGTGATGCACCGTTGTTACCATGAAGACACATTCTGCACCCATCAGAGAACACTATTACCTCCCTTCATCCATAGTCCAATTCATAAGTTCGCAAGCGAACTGAAGGCATGGTATAGGTGAGCGGGAATCAAATTCGAGCAAGTTGCTGATCTGCCCGCTGTCAGGCCTCGTTCGGCTAGTCTTCGCCTAACCGTGCACCGAATGACTTCCACTCCTCCAACTTTCGCTGAATGCTGCCTGAGTTGAACTGCTTTCAACCAGCGGTTTCACAGTGACGTTGTGAGAAGTAAATGGTTATTACGCTGTGTTGTCACACGTTTTTGACAACATCTTCGTCGCCGAGTGCAGTCTCTTCATAACGCCGGTGTACATGTTCACCAGCATATCGGCTTAAATTTAACTGTCGTGCCGCTTGGCTTTGGTTCTGCCCAGCTTCAATTAGCGTTACAACTTAAGACGCTGCTTCCGGCGTGCTATCCGTATAATTGTTCCGCATAGTCTCTTATTCGATAACCTTTCAAACCGTGAGTTGGTATTCCAGAGGTATCATTTTTATCGATCCTTATCCCTTTTATGCTTGTTCAAAGACAATATTTACGACGATATTTAAAATCGAAGTAACTAAGGTGCAGACCACAAAAACAGTTAACATCAACTATGTTGCGCTTTGTGGTGCTCTAGCCGAATCAATTCATCGGTAGTCGCAACTGTCGACATCAGTTGGGGCGAAAAACGGGCGCCATATTTTAAAAGTCGTGGTATTAACTTTCACCATAAAGACATTCGCCCCCGTATAGTGAAACTCGCCCAGCAAACAGCAATAGCGCTAACCTCGCGCGTTGCTTGCAATCGGTAGTTGATCGGTTCAAACGACCGTGCCTTTTTTATAGCAAGAGCCAAAAAATGGGTCATTGGGTAAATAAGTTCACAAAGCACAAGTTATGCTATTTGGATGAAAATTATATTCGGTCTAAGTGATAGGGTAAATAATGCTTAGTGGTAGACAATAGTTTTCATAAAATATCTCGCGCTGTTTGTTTTATAACATGCGCTCAATTTTACTAAGAAATCAGCAAAAACTTATTTAAGCTATCAATACATGTACGCTACATACAAATGTAATTTTTAGAGTTGGAGCTTGTCATTTTCAACATTCCTATGTCAAGGTTAAGAGTTAACCAAATAGCCCAATTAACCTGAATTTTCAAATATCCGTAAATATTAAGCAAAGTGAAAACTTCTTGGTTTTTTTTTTTCATCGAAGCTTAAACACGCTTATAGATAAAATCAGGCTCGTGTTTTTTTCGATCAAACTTTATTAAAATAAATTCCGTTGAGAAAGTTCCAAACGATACTATATGGTGTGGATCCCGATAATAATGACCATAATTTCGACGAACAGTTATACAGACGAACGGGTATCGATTTATTGTTTTAACATTGCTAGCTATCAGGTAACATTACGCACGGAATTTACAAACATTAATGGAGAACTACATCATAATGAAAGCAGCGGACCTTGAAACAAACAATAATGTTTATTTAATTTTCTTTAAAGTTTGTACTATTGACTCGATATATTTTTTTTTATTACGTTGTAGGAACAAATGAACGGGTCCAAGGTATTGTAATTATCTTTTACAATTACACTTAAGACAAGACATGGATTGTACAGAAGATAGAAGGGTCTGGTAGACGCAAAGGAACGTACTTCCTAAGACTCCAAGGCGGAGCATTGAAAGAAACATTATCCAATAATGGCGGGCCTTCAACCTATTCCGATGTGTGTGTAAGGCCACTGACGGATCTCAAGCCTGGTAGCGTAACGTAAACAGTAAAAACTGACTTTGGACGAATTCAGCAAGTTCCACATTGTAACCGTAGCTTGGTATCCATACTGGAATATTCCAATCCATTGAATCCATTGAATATTCTGGGACTGGCTCAAACTCTTTACACCATCTTTTAGTGAAACCCAGAAGAGATTTAGCTTTATTTACAAAAGTTTCAATATCAACGTTAAATTTGAGCTTAGAGTCAAGGATGATTGGTCCGTCGTTAAAGCACGATACACTCTCCAGTAATTATTAATTACATGCGACGCAGGCAGCACCCACGACAAGAGCAATTTCTCGCATTTCTTTAAAGTCAACAGAAAATACTTGTCAGTTAGCGTATCAAAAGAATGGTCATCTGCAAGCATTAGAGCTGTAGGGTGCTGAATACATTAGCGAGATTATTTCCAACTAGTAACCGTACGGGGCAAGGTCCGCACTTTACGGTGAAGGCATTGAAATCCTGGCATTGCCAACCATGCTTCTCCTGTTTCCAACGTCTTTCCCCATTTGCACAAATACTCGCGTCTAGCTAGCGTGGAGAGTAGCCATGCTCCCGATCTTTCTCCTCTCATACAAAAAGAAGCCTTGCCTTGCGCGGCACAAATTGACCCCATTTGTGCATTTTCATCTATCTGCAGCATGATTTTTAACATTGAAATTTTTAAACTCGAGTGGTCTTGAAGCCAACCGCATGCTATGACTTTAAATGCCATCCTTGAACATAAATTTCATTAAATTTTTCGCGAGCTTGCGAAATTATCGCCTCTGTTCATGTGATATTCTGAAATGTAACGAGATTTTTGGAGAATTTTGTTTCCTTTTCAGAGCTCAATTATTTTCGACTGAGCTAACAAACGGAACATTCTTTATTTTACTTATTGATGGACTAATACCTTTGATAGGGATAGTGTTACCAGGAATTACTCGACTCTCAACTCATTTGTGGTGGAAAAAGACGCAAACTTTTTTCTTTAGGAAGTAAGCCAGACGAAATCTGCACATGTAGGTGTCAGAACGTACTGTTGCAGGTGAGGCTGCTGGGTTTTTTTAAAAATGTCATATAAAATACAAAATATGGTATGCGATATCCCTACGATGTATATATAATATGAACGAATTCTGACCTCATTTAATTGAAAACAAAGTAGCGGTTGTTCATATGCAGCTCGGCTCACATAGACTGCGTTTCACATTTCATCGATAAATGACAATTAAGTAAAGGTGTAAACTTGTCAGTGATCGAGTACACAAAATACTTATGTATACAATCATAACTTCGATGACATGAAGGGCAGCGACCTTTTGCGTCTTCACAGTGCAATATTGCTCCTCACGACAATGAAATAATGGAAATATTTTCCTTCAAAAAATTCGTTGCGGCCATATTCATTTACCTGGTCTTAAGCTTTGTAAAGTCGCAGAGAATGGAAAAGGAACTAAAGCATCGAGGTTGCCCTGTGACCTCGCGTTGAATAGGAATTGTTCACCGACACCTCTAGTAAGGCTTAACGTTTGCAAATCGCTGACTACTTTGGAACGGACGATATAAAGCAATATTTTAAACATTTTGAGTATTTTTACGCCTTTGATAACAATTTACAATATAAGCCATTGAAGATGGAAGATGAAAATGATTTTTTTGCAACAACATCGGACATCGCCTTTGAATTGATTTGTAAGTAAACCAACCTAACTGCTGTAACGAATGTTTTCCACTCACACCTTCTCCTCTTTATAATAAAATTTATTTAATATTTTTTCATTTCGTTTTTTATTACTTTTCTATCTATCGCCCAAACCTATTAACAGAAAATATTTATTGCTTTTACTTATCGTTTCCATCGAATTAAAAGGAAGCAAAAAATGAATTAGTTGTGTGCAAGCAAAGAGAGAAAGGTGGAGAGAGTAGAGAATGGGGAAAAATTGCAAATGTAGAGAGAAATGCAAAAAAAGGCGTTTAGTTATTTTATATTTATCGCTTTAAGCTACACTTTGAAAATGTTAAGACCGACCTGTAAACTCTTGGAACCCGGTGGTCAACTTACTTAACAAGTGCAATGCAGCGGAAGTGATCCTTGCGTTTAAAGTGCACAATCGCGAAGTTCTGTTTACAATGCGGAGGTAAAACATATGGTATGGAGCCGACTGCATACGATTATAATATTTATTATATCCTGGACCAGTTGTGATACATGTGCAGATTAAGTTTGTTGGATGTACGCACCACATGGAAAGACTTGAGGTAGAGCCACTTTTGGTTGTACCGGTAAATTTAGAATCGTTTTCTAAGCTTGTCTGTCCGTCTGTCCTCCCATTTTAGAGACCGCAATTTTTGAGATATTTTGATGAAACTGACGTGTTTGGGTTCAAGATCCAACGCTGTTGAAAAAGGTTCGGTTCGCATCACTTTTTCGACCATTTCCCATGCAGTGACTTTTCTAAATAAGGAATAACTGCACGGTTGTGTAGGATATTTAGTGGTGAGTCGTGACTCACTGTAGCGTTTTTACTTGTTTTTCTGATTAATGTTTGTGCTCTGTGGGAAATCTGATAATAAAAAAAAAAACAAAGCAATAACAAAATGACGCCTCATACCTAAACGATATTTGAACTCACTTTTAAAAAGGTCTGTTCTTATACGATTAAATGAGTAAAAAATGTAAAAATGAAAATTTATTTCTATTAAAATACATTGAAAGGAAAAGCTCCATTAATTTAACGCGGCAGAAAGCATGTGTTGGGCGCCTGGAAACGTAGTAAAGCGGAAAATTAAATGAAAATAATAAAAGTCGTTTTTTCAAGTTTTATGTAGAGTGGAAATACGGAATTGGAAAAAAGGCTATAGAAAAATTGTCTGAGCAGGCTAACCGGGCTTTATTTTTGCAAAAGACAAGGACGACATTTTGTCGCTTCAAATAATACAATTCTTCATTTACTTCGTCATAAAAGATTCAAAATTACACCTCGTCTTCACGTGAAGACATAATTTCCATGGGATCTCTTATAAGGGAATGAAATATTGTGGTCCAAATTTAGAAAAACTGATTTCGTTGCCAAAGACCTTATTGTCTCTCGTTACTCTGTTAAAGTATAAAAAATAGATCTTTGTTGTCCAAATTGAGGATAATTTCTACATCAATTTCCTTTTGTGGAACAATTTTCATCATAAAATATTACAAAGTAAACCCAATCGATATATAAAGGCTCCATTTCCGTAGGAAGATTTTATATAAGCAGGCGTTCGAGCTAAATTATTCATATCAGTTTACCTTCTCATTCTGTCCCACTTGTGGTACCAGGGAATATTAAGTTTGTGGGAATGCGTGCCCAACACAGAAGGACTAGAAATACACCCATCTTTTATTACACCTACCGATTCAGAATCATTGCTTGTCTGTCCGCCTATCTGCCTTGTCTTCTTAGTCTACAATTTTTGAGATATTTTGATGAAATCTGGCACACTGATGTATTTTGGTCGAAGGACGAAAGCAACTGAAAATGATTCAGACCGGACCGTTTCTTGATCGCTTCCAATATAATGCCTTATTTCGAAAAGTCGATATATGGATAACAGTACAGCTGTGCAGGGTTTTATAGCATAATGTTTTTATTTCTCTTTTATTAGTTTATTTAACAGTCAATCTCGTTACATTCCAGCTTAAAATATTGTCAGAAGATTTGAGAGATAAGAACGGTTTTAACGATGATAATATTAGAATAACGCTGTTTGTATGCCGAAGTACTATTACTCAGGGATTTTTGTAGGGAAATTCTTAAGAATTCAAATTTTTTTCTTATAACACATTTTCAAAACGGTGTGTTATTACATGGGTTCCTGTATTAGTCAAAAGAAACCAGAGTATCTCAAAAAACTACAACCTGCAAGTTTAAAATTAAACGGACAGATGACAGATTACAAAAAATTGTAAAGGTACAACGGTCTCAGCTAAGATCTGTAAAACGCAGTGCAAGATTATTAAGGCAGGCAGACGTAAGTTATAATGAAATCGATTTCGTTCAGGAATCAAGAATGTGCCTTTTTTTTAAGGTTGCGATGCCTATTACAAGGCGTTGCACACACATTTGAAAAATCAACGTAATCTCGCCATAACTTCATCTAATTTTTTTTTCGAAATTGACTGCCGCCGCTTTTAATATCAAACCATTTATATTTGCACATCCAAAACCCCGCGATACATGTTTTACATATATTTCCTGTTACAAAATGAAAGCCATTCGTTTTAATTAATTTCCATTATTTATTCCGCCTTGTCTTGTTATGCAAATTGTTTTTGTCCAATTGTTAGGTGATTGCGACGCAAATACCTCAAAAGAATCGCACATCACATATCTGTGGATATTCAGTTCTTGTATGAGCTCATGTTTGCCTTGTACGATGTACCATAACAATCCACTAAGGGAAGTATCATTGATGTCGTTCTATCTCTCTCTCTCTCTCTCTCTCTCTAATTTTGGCGGGTTTCAATGTTGCACATACGATGGTAAGCATTATTATTTTCGCGTACTAATGCAAAGAAATCCTAAATAAGAAACAATACCTTGACGTATACTTGACAATGTGCTTGATGTTCTATCAATAACTTGCTTCAAGCTTTTGATAAATTTGAACGGCATGTTTTCTCTTATTAACAATGAGTATAAGTTTACGCCATTGTATTGTCAGCGAAATCATGTAGCGTAAGACAGACAACCACATGAGCGCCTTTCGAAAGCTGAACTGCATCTACGTATTAGTCCAATTCTAATTAAATTTAATTACAATTTCGTATAAATCTTGAATAGATATTCAAACAGAGTCACATAAGCCATGCGAAAGACCGGTGTTTCATTATATGCTCTTACAAAGAAAAGCGGGATTATATTATATTTGCCACTGCCTTTGTACCACCCACAAACACACACCTTATACGGCTGTATGGCATATGCTTCAATGGCTTATGAAACGAAATCGACTTCACCGAAGGCGGTTGTTCTTCAGTTTGACTGCTTGTCGGCAGCAAAAAGGAAAACACAAATAGGAAACTTGATCTCTGTAGTTAAAGATGCGGCTTAGCCGACCACAATAATTAAGAGATAAGAAGAGACAACCCATAGCAGATGTTAACTTGAAATTCTGTACATGCAACATATTTATTGAGACGCTCTAAAGCACATTTGACAAAAATCTACAATTTACACTTCATAAGGAACATTTATCTAAAATTCGGTATAAATATATTTCTGAGTCCAAGGGAAAAAAACGGTCCGATGGGCCAATTGACACATGTAGTGGTCAACGGAAATTCGCTATAAGGCGTACATAAATATTTTACTTTTTATGTAGGGTAATGTTATGTCCACGTTAACCGCGTCAAATTCTTCGCTACTGGTCGCGCATTTTGTTTAGTGCTTAGGTTTACTGAAATCTTTATATTTCTATTATATATCTGACTAAGCCAATAACAAAGCAGGTCTAGAAATTTACACTTTTCTCGTATTATAAAGATCAGGCGATTTTATCTTTGATTGTCCAGTTGCATAAGTAAAGTGCAACAATGACAACAAGTAAAAAAATTTTACCTGAAACTTTTCTTCCCCCTAAAGAAAATGAAAAAAACGAAATTTTTTGCTGCAATATTTGCAGAAAAATTGGAAAAATGGGCCACGCCTACCTAATATTATAGCGTATAGAAATACAATTGTTTTTCAATACCTTTATAACGCGCAGACGCAAGCCTTAAAAAACGCTATAATCAATTATAAGTTCTTGGTCTGTTTCAAATTTGCAATGCACCTAAGTGTGTCCTTCTGTTAGTCTGACCATCTGTGCGTGCGTTAGCGTGTCCATCGGGCCGTATCACACATTTTACCGTTCGCAATGAAGGAGATATCGCCTTAAAAATTTGCAAAAGAGTTTGAAAATTGATTAAACAAGTCAAAGAACACGGCTGCAGCACACACACGTCTACACAGCCAAAACTGAGAACAGCCTTGGTTTCCATGTCTTTTGCTCGTTGCTCATAAACTACAGAAGATACACGATATAAATGTCCACAAAATTATTCTCAAGGAAACTCCAAAAAAATACCCGTCATCGAAGGATGGGGAGTATATTCACTTTGTCTAAAGGATTGCAACGTTCAGAAGGAAAGTTCAGAGACCCCACGAAAGATATATATTCTTGATTAGCACTGAATTCTGAATCGATTTAAGCATGTCTGTCTGACCATCTGTCTTATTGTCTATCTCTCCCTTTGTGGAATGTCTGTTATAGGCACTCTCCTGGTCGCAAAGGTGGTGAAGCTATCGACTCAAATTTGGCGGAAATATTGAAAATTCTTACACGCAGGTTAGTATTGAGTATGGGCCAAATCAGTCGAAGGACACGCCGACAGTGCTATGTAAAGTGACGACGCTTCTGTTTTTCAAAAGGAATAAAAAAGGGGTGCTTTGCTCATCACTTATATACTATCATAGGTAACCTGCAAAAATTTTAACATATATTCTGTGGGCCTTGCTATTACATCTCACAAAAATGGAAAAAACCGGCCACGCGTACTCAATTTTATACTGTGGCATAACATCATTTTTTTCAAAACCAGTCTCAAGTCCGGAATGCACTTAAGGATGTCTGTCTGTTAATCTGTCCATCCATTCGCAAAAATGTGGATATCGTCTACAAACTTGCACGAGAATTCAAAAAGGACTCAAAGGAAAGGAAAGGGCCCCACGCGCTCATATAATAAAAACTGTGAAATCCTTTGCTATCCGTTCTTTTTTTTTTTTTGCTTATTACTCGTGAAGTACAACACATACACCATATAAATTTTCATTTTTATTCTGGAAATAGAACAAATCAAGCGTACCTACCGAATTTTATAGCGTATGAAATGTTAGTTCTGTTCCTTTTTTTAGAATCGCGGTGATGGATATAAAAGATACGGTCACGACCGAATATAATTTTCTTACTCGTTTCTTTTTTGTTTTTTTCTTTTTAATAATAAATTTTAATATAAAATTTTTAAGGAATTTGAACAACAATATGGGATCAATAAATCTGTCTCCAAAGTTGTCTATCAATATTTCCTCTCGAAAATGTAAATGATGGCAAGTTGTGTCTTGTTTAAAACCTTTCCACTCCACTCAGTCATAACTATTGTAAGAATAAACGTGTGGGTTAATCGGATTGCTTATCTGTGTTCCCGGCACCGAGAACCTCTATTTGGAGAAGTCATCGAGAGTATCAGAAGATGTTTATTTGCAAGTTCCACTACTAAGAATTCAACTACAATGAAGGCTCAAGATTTAATAAACAAGTTTGCGAGTTACTGAGGGAAGAGAAGGTGTTAGTGTGAATTGATATTTGCTGCATTCTGGGTTGATATCTGTTACACCAGGAAGTATGGACAAACCAAAATAACTGTGGCACGATAATCCCAATGCATTTCAAAATAAAGCTATGAGATCCACGGAGGTCCGGCTGCCCACTCACTCTAACACCATATGTGTTAAGCCATAATTAAGTAGGAGTGGTAGCGCTGCAAGATACTTCGGTGAAAACGATATATGAGGCCTCACTGCTGCGTCCCCCTTTGCGAGGAATAGTCTTGGGGTTGTGTTTGTATATGGGGAGTGCATGACAGACACCGCTCACTGGCGCTAAGAAAGTAGTTTCTTTTTCATGGAACAATCGGCTTAGTAAGTAGATATGGTTTGTGTTTTTTGGAGCTTCACCCTTAATAAGCTTCCTCAACTTTCAAAACTTCAGAATTTTAGACCATAAGTGGCAAGAAAAAAACCTTTTTAGAAATAAAACAAAACAACCTTCAAATGTAATTTTTCTCTTCTTTTTTCACATAAACAACGCCTTATATATGTTGCGATATAAAAAAATGCATAGAAAGTACGAATAATAGAAATACAGTGTGAGAAAAAAAAGCGTTGACAATTTTAACGAAGTAATTTTGAGAAATAAATTCCTTAAATATCAGTACAGTGGTGTGAAGGAGAAATAATTCGGTAAGTGGAAGTCAGGTAAATAGGAAATTTGCGTGCGGTTCATTTCACGGGTGCAATGATTCTGAAAAGGAAAAGTTGTAAGTTTTACTTTCTTATTAAATTTTAAACTGACCTTGAAGCATCTCCTCTTGATCAGGAAGAGCAATATTTGTTTGTTGTTTTTCTCATTGCATCAAAGTGTATATGTTTGTCAAAATATTGCTTCCACCCGTTTACTAAATAATAATTTAATTGAATTTTATGTTGAAAGTCTGATGTTCTTTTCTATTTTTTGCGTTGTTGAACCATATGCAAATTCCTATATTTTTGATCTATGTTTCTCAGGTTTTTTCCTTTAGTGTTATTGTAGGGAACTATTTTTTTTTTTTTTTTTTGTTGTACTTCTTTTTCTGTATACTCTTCATTGGCCTGCCTAATCAAAAAGTGAAGAATTTAGTTCCTTAGCTAGTTTTCATCATCTTCGTGCAGTTCATCGCCCTCCCCCTGTGTATCCGATGACCACAAAGTCAAATTATCTCTGAGCAGTTGTAAAATAAGCCTAGACTCCTTGTATAATTCTTCACTGAGTTTAACCTCTTGGGATATCGCTTCATCAAGTGCTTGTTTGGCGAACTCACAAGCTTTTTCTGGTGCGTACTCAATCTCATAAAAGAACACCGAGAAATTGAGCGCCAAACTTAATCTGATAGGATGTATGGGCTCCATTTCCGCCTTGCCAACCTCAAATGCCTGCTGATAGGCGTTTTGCGAATAACCAGCAACTGTCTTGCGTGCAGATCCTGTGGCGATTTCAGCTAAATACCTGTAACAATCTCCCTTCATTTTCAGGTAAAACACCTTATTTTCTGGATCCCTGGCTTTGGGAAGAAGATATTTATCAAGAATATCTAAAATTTCGTGACAAATCTCCGTAAGTTCCTTCTCTACGAGTTCTCTATACTCGCGAGTAACTTTGTGCGTTTCTTCGGATTTATGCTCAATTGAGGAAATTGTTCTCCAGGATGATCTGCGAGCAGCAACTACATGCTTATAGGCAATCGAAAATAGATTTCTCTCCTCATTTGAGAATTCCCCGCCGATTTCTGCGACTGATTTCATAGCTTCAACCATATCATCATATCTTTCTGATAGTTCCGCCAATTTTGCTTTTTGTATTAATTCTTCTTTATCGATCATCATCATTTGCGATTTTCCGTTTTACTCTCTATGGGAAACAAAAATATTCCAAATTATTTTTTTTCATTTTTTTCGTTTTTTCTATGTTCAGAGTTACCCGACAAAAATTTCTTGTAAATTGAAACCAATTGTGGATATTAAAAGTAAAATAGAAAATACGAGTTCTTTATGACATTTTTACAGAAGGATCTGATAAGTATTTCGTAGGGATTAAATTTGTTTTTCCAAATTAAATTTACCGAAAAATTGGATGCCTTGTAAGGAGCTTGGACTTACAAAGCTAAGGGTGATCTAAAATCCTCTGTTTGGTTATTGGTTTCAGTAAGTCTAGCCTTATGTCTTATAGGTAAGATAATGCTAGCGAGGAGAGCAGCTTGCTTCTGGAAAATCGCTTCTGGAAAAATTTATTTTAAATCTTCACTTGAACTTCAAGGCCTTACTTGTCGTAACTACGTTCAATACGGTCCCATCGCATTCGCTTAGCAACATAGCAAGCATACTGACAAATTAATATCAACTGCAAAATCTACAAATACTCCGCAGGTTAAGAGTACTATTGACTATTAGTTAAGAGTCCACTATTGACCCGAATTGGCCGTCGGAATTCTCTACAGCCATCTGAAAGCAGACCTGGCATTTAATTTCGACAAATAAAAATGGAAAACTATTGGTGCTATTTGCGAGCACCACATTGTCTATTATACGGCATCAAAAATCAGTAGTAACATTGGGGAGTGCGTGGGGAGTTTTAGTGCACAAGCGGCCGATATTCGATTATAATTACGAAGCGAGTTTATGTATTGGTTCAGCTCTAACTTAGTGGAGTCCTTAGGAATGCTTAGTATGCTACTGTCGATCATGGGTACGAAGAAAAAACGCAAATAGTTTATAAAATGCTACCCGAAGGCAGGTCAAGGAAGAAACTGTCATATTATCTCCCAGGCCGATTCTGAGAACACTATTATTCACGGAATAGAGATAGTGAACAACGCTCGACAGTTCCTAACAAAAGTTTTATGTCGCCGTCACGGCAGAGATATTCGCCAATAAGCTAATAACGACGATGTCGTTAAAAACTTGTGCTGACACAAATTGTTTTTTAGTCTTTGCGCTACACAATGCTTTATAAGCTCAGAATTATTCTTGTATTGATTCCGTTTTCTGTGCCAAACCAATTTAATGTGAAAAAAAAATTTATTACATTGCCCTGCTTTTTTACGGGAATTTAAAGAAGAGTCGAATTAATCCAAGAGTACCGAAAAGACAAGTTTTCTAGCGAAATAAAAGTCAGGAAACTTTTTTATAAGTAAGCCCTTCTAACAAATTTTTGTCATTTCTTATTATCATACTTAACGTTGAAGGTGTATACCATTGGGTATCACGCGATGCTAAAAGACTTCTTAAGCCCCAAGCAAGTTGAAAAGAATTACTTTTCATTTGTTACGATTGCGTGAGACAATGTGGAAGAACATACTTTTAACAAATGTGCCGAACTAAAATGGTGTCCATATTTGCTAGCTTTGTGCTCAGTTAGTACCCATATCCTCACCTTGTCTCAATTCAACTCAATTTCCGGTATCCGGAAGGCATAGTCGTCAGATTTATCAAAAAGTAGAGAGAGAAAACAATGCTTTGCCACTTGTGAGAATATCGTACCGTAAGCTGTCTTTCGTAATTTCACGTTCCTTTTGAAATTAAGTTCGTGCCGCTGAATTACGTCTTTTAAGATAGTATAGGTTTTATTTACAGTTCTTAGGAGAGATCTACAAATTATTTACAAGAATCTATGTTTACGACGATTTAATTCTCGTTCTGGTCTTGCTTTCTGGTCTTGGCTCACTTTTCGACTTACTTTCTATTGACTTTTCGACTTAATCTTCGATTCACTTTCCACCCGCTTTTCGAGTGACTTTGCCTGCTGCAAATATTGTGCTTATATACCCTTTTATAAGCAGGTTACTATTACCTAAATTCATCGCGACAGTTTTATCTGTTTTTCCGTTAAATTTCTGCCAATTTTTGTTAATCTTCTAGCCAGTCGCCAGATTCATGAAAGCTCAAATCATTAAATATGGAATTTTCGTAACAATATGAGCGAAAGAGGAAGGCATGCCAAGCCGGCATAATTAGCGACCTAAAAACATGAAATAAAAAGTAAACGAACTCTTATTAACATAAGTCGATGAAAATGATGATTTTCGAATACAACCTCATAATAATTGCTTGACGATAGTCGTTTGAATGATGTTAGCTTTTTACTCATAAATACATTACAGTTTTACTTTCAATAAAAACGTTCATTGTTTGCTGACAATGTTTACTCCTGCATACTATATGTGCATCACTTGAATATATCAATAGTCATATGCTACCTGTACAAATCGTGTCGCTACAGATCAGGGCGTGTAACTATACAATGAAACTGTCAGAGATAAAACAAAAATTGGTTATTTAAAGAAAATATAAATGCGAGAGTAAAAAAACCGTTAGTGAATATCAAACATTAATAATATACAGCATGAATAAAAAATGTTTATATATATGGAAAATAGACAAAGATATAAACCATATGGCATATACATATATAAATATATATATAGCGCACATATATCATTTATTTAGGTGCATATAAAAAGACAACAAGTAAGAAAATTAAATTCGGTCGAGACCGAATCTTTTATACCCCATACCGCTATCCTAAAAAGAGATGAAAGAATTAAAAGAACAAAATTTTCATGCTCTATATAGTATAAAGTGGGCGCAGCTGATTATTTCTATTTTCAAAACAAAAGTTGTTGTCATACAGGCATTTGGTCATTGTAGGCGTCACCTTTGAAAAGTTTAGATCAATTCCAAATTCTTTTGCAAATTTGTAGGCGATATCCTCATTTTCGAGACTGTTTACCACAAATAGTACAACGTTGCGCGAGCAGTCAGATGGACAGACGAATAGGCTGACATGTTGAGGTGCATTCTAAATTTATATACTTTATAGGATTTTTGAAGCTTTTTTCTGCGCGTTATAAAGCTATTGAAAAACCAATTAAATTTGAATACACTATATTATTGGGTAGGCGTAGTCAATTTTTCTCATTCTTATACGCAGATGCTACAGCATTGCCCATAGCATATGCGTTCAAATTTTTATGGATTTATGAGTAATGAGCAAAAAACCAATTTTTCATTACTTTTGAAAAACGGAGGTGTTCTCAGTTCACGTGATGCTGTGGGCGTGTCCTTCGACCGATTTGGCCCATTTTCAACACCAACCTGGGTGCAAAAACTTTCCATGTTTACAACAGGCATTAGACGGACGGAGAGACGGACATGCTTAAATCGATTTGGAATTTGATGCTGATCAAGAGCATATATATACTTCGTAGCGTCTCTGATGCTTCCTTCTGGGCGTTGCAAACGCTTTGACAAAATGAATATACCCCTCATCTTTCGGTGTTGGGTATAAAAGTGGTTGTCATGCATGTTAAATGAGGAGAAAGAAAAAAGGAAAGAAAGTGAAAATATTCTGTTCTGTAAACAACAAACAAACAAACTGTTACAAGAGCTGTCAATATTGACTACAATGTTCTTTTCATTTGCTCTCTTTTTTTTCTCATTTTTCGTATTGCGTTTGCACGCGTTTTTTAGCATGTCAATGAAAACAAACAAAAATTACATTCGGTTTGAATTTTTACATTACTAAAATATGTGGCATTAGTTTGTATTCAAAATTTGATTACAAGATGGAGCGAAAATCCGTCCATCAATACGGCATATAACACTGAGATAGGTTGCGTTTTCATCCTCACAGGGTGAAGTAAACCGTGAAGCACCGCAAATGGTGTAAGGCACACTTGACTTAATTTAACCGTCTCAAGGCAGTTTGATGCTTAATCTACAGATTGCA
>KK502495.1:749530-764457 GCA_000688735.1 Glossina austeni | reverse complement strand
TAAGTGGACCAAATTTAAATCATATGGGTCTAGTTTGTGGGCTCCACTCTACATAAAATTTCTCATGAATAGTAAGCCATTCAAAATAAGAGAAAATATTCCATATTTTACGATGAAAATTGGTGCATAGTAGCAAATGAACAAAAATATCACCCGTAAGGAACTTGGATCACATCGGTCTATTATTCAGATTCTGACATATA
Organism: Glossina austeni; assembly: GCA_000688735.1. NCBI lineage: Eukaryota > Metazoa > Arthropoda > Insecta > Diptera > Glossinidae > Glossina > Glossina austeni. Next base: position 764,254 of record KK502495.1, on the reverse strand, counting down.
CAGGGGGGTTATCATGAAATGCAACCCCTTAAGCCCGGAAGCTCAGAAAGCAAGGGAATAAATTAAGTTTGCACGTCATGTGATGTTTTAATGTCCGTGAAAACTAAGCTTTTACTGCTTATGCGGCAGCGTTGCGGAATCTTCAGACAGGGTCAGGAAATGTTTTTACAAACTTTTAGTTCAATATTTTGTGTAATAATTTTTTATATATTGTAAGCGCTTTCGCCCATAATTCAGGCTGATTACTTCAGTTAACTTTTCGTTAGTCTAAAGGTTTGCACGGAGCTTCGGTCCATTCAAATTTCTCATAGTCAACACCAGCACTAATCATGTAGGAGTTTGAAGAAAATATTTGTAAAGCGTTTTTAGAAATTTTTATTGTTGTTATTATTATTGTAATTTATTCAGATCAAAGCAATAAATTCTAAAACCAGAGCTTAGCGTGACCACCAGCAACTAAGGCTTTTAAGTTCGATTATTTTCCAGCTGTTCTAGTTTTCAGTATATACGGAACATACATGCTAACACAGGCCCCTTTTTTTGTGAAACTTCAACTTCTGTGAACAGCTGACCTTCTAAATATGAGAGCATCGATGCGAAAAATGGTAATAACAATGGGCCAGTTTTGTAGTATACGAAGTCGTGTTAAAAATTTTGCAGCCTAACCTGAAAATTATTTTCTTGGTCGATTTTGAGAAAGACGGAGGGACGTAAGCGAATTTCATCGTTTTTTAAACAAAAATTTTTTGCCCGAAATCTCGCAAACCTCTTTCAGTTTAGTATCTTCATCTTGCATTTTTTTCCCCGTTAATCGAGTTAAAAACAGAGAAAATGCAGTTTCGTAAATTAGAGCCATCTCTTTACTCCTTGATATACAGTGAACGATACCTGAAGCTTGTTTCGTTCAAACGTCAATATCTAAGTTCTCTATACTTAACATTCCGCGTCAGATATGCTTCGTGAAACAACCAATTTCAGTGGAACGAATTTATATCGAGTAAGAGTGCATTGCTTAACCGATACTTTGAAGTCCTTCCAAACTTTAAATGAGATCAACGTTTCAATGAACTAAATATCGAAGATATTCTTTCACAATTAAGCCCTTCACGGCAGAGCGACAAGTCCATTAAGAAATTAAAATTTATATTTTTGTAGCCAACAAACACTATTACAATAAATTATTACCACAAAAGGCAAAAAGTATGTCTATTAGTGCCTACCAATAATTTGTAAATTTATTGAAACGGAAACCTTTAAATATTATACAATATCCCGCAAGGAGAAAAATTGGACATGCTCCACTTTCAAAATAAATGGCTCAGCTATCCATTCCTATTCTGCCTGCAGCAAGTGAAACGCAGTTTCCTCCAAAATTTATATTGTCGTTGTCCGCTTGAGTCATAAAACGTATTAGAATTCCTTGTCTTGCGTTTACAGGTACGGTAATTAAAACCCAAAATTTGTGCAATAACATCCTAACAGTATGTAGAAAAAATCTTGCATAGATATGTAATAAGTAATCTCTCAAATGAAACTCATACGCAGTCCTCACGTATTAGGAGTAAAGTTTACAAACTTAACTTTTGCCTTTTTTCTGTTTACTGAACACAAGCTAGTTAGTTGTGTATGATTCCACTTCATTTGGTACGGTTTCTTCTGACAAGGGAATACCGAACAGAATATACTCCATACTCCATTTTGAAAATTAGTGCATTTATATATCTGAGCAAAGGTTTTAATTTTTATGATTACTTGACCGACAAATGTTAAAAAATGATAATTACGAAAATGGGGTTAAGCAGAGAAGTGAAAGCTTAGCAATAGGAGAAGGAAGCGAGCAATGGAAAGCATATATAAAGTGTAAGTGTTAACTATGTTGTTAGAAGCATTCCTAATTATGGTGTTGGTTTTATTAATAATCGCAACTCAAGTGGATTATAATTATTCTAAACTCATGACTGCAAAACAAGCAGTAGGTGGTGGTTATTGTGTGTGTGTGTGTAATAGGAGAGCTCGTTATGTGTAAAGGAAATATAATGTAAACATTTCTGCAATCACTTCGCACTCAGTTCCAGAAGAAATAAAAATTATTTCTCTTTTTTTTACAAGAACGCGTCTATGTTCTATGAGCTGGCGATTTGCTTTCAATTTCATTTAATTGCTTTCAGCATGAAATCTAAGCAAAGGATTCACATTTACCCACTACGGCAAACATCATGCAGATAATTATTGAAAGCTCTACATAAAGTATAAGCGTTTCTCTTTTATTCCTTTTGTCTATTGAAAATTTTGAAGTCATAACCTAAGGGGAAAAAAATTGACGGCAGATTTCTGATTGCTTTTTCTTTCTTTACTTGCAAGACTTTGAACGATTGAAACAACGAACAGGATAGCGGTTTTGCAAAATATTTGAATAACCGTTAATATCAGGAAAAGAAAAAAGTTCGTAGCGCTTTTCCTAACAGATAGCATTACAGCTGCATAATTAATTCTGTCAAGCTGTACTGAGTGCGTACCGTATGAAAAGTGATGGTCCAATAAAGAAAAAATCATTCCGACATTTGTTAGTTCAGTCGAAGATAATTGCGCTCCCTGAAAAAATTGGAACCATCCTAATAATGTAAAGCTGGCTTCAAGAAAGGCCTATGAAAATGGCCCAGAAATGGAAATGGCTTTTACCATAAGCGTAGTTGACGTAAATTTATTATTTTTCCATCATTGGCGTAGAACTCATTTCTCATAAACTTCCACACATACATACATATGTCTTTTTGGTACACTCATTGACAAAAACACGGGATTGTGGATCAGCCCGAAGTGTGAGATCAGTCCAGTCAATTGTCAAGTAACTCAGGTTACTCAGGAGTGTAATCGTCATCTTAGACATGAGATGAGCAAGACGCAGCGAAATTTTAATTTTCTCATCTTTTTTTTTTTGTAGTAATAGTTGGAACTATTTGAGTTTATTGCTGCTGAGGTTTTCTATCTGGATACGAAAGTTTGACATCTAACCCAAAAATTGTGGCTCTCTCTGGTCTAAAGGGAATTTAGGACAAACCGATACGCAGGTCTGCGCGTAGACAACAACGAGATATTTTTAGTAGCCGGTGAAAGCAAAAGTTCCTCCAAACTATTGAAACTCCCTTCCAAAGTCTGCCTCTTCCGACGAACGCTTACTCTAATCAATAAAGAAAAATTAATCTCTTTAGCGTTAACATTTTCACCTATTGCTCAATTATTGCAGCAGTGATTGTAAAAAGATAGCAAAACGGTTTATTCAACCCATACATAGACATAAAAAGTAGATTTTGTTCAAAGGTGAAAAGCATTACAAATTATGTAAAGTACACCAAAAGAGACGCTATATAGACTTAGTTGTCGTTTTTATTGTCGCTGAAGTATAAAGTTTTAAGCATTAGGAACTAGTTTTCATTTCTATTCTAAGAAAACTTTCAAGCTTCCAACATTACGCTACGTTCAAAACACTTCAATATTTTTAGTTGCATTTGTAGTTATTGTTGTTGTTGTTGTTGTTGTTGTTGTTGTTGTTGTTGTTGTTGTTGTTGTTGCTGTTGTTGTTGTTGTTTTTGAAGTGGTCTACATAACCATACTCAATAAAACCGGTAGCAAAGATGATGACTAACCTTGCGTAACCTTAGCTGGCTTACAGGAATTTATTTATGGTGTGCGCAGACACAAGAAAGGTTGACTGCATTGACTGCGTTGCAGAATAGAAGCACAACAGAAGAATGAACAACTAACGCCCCATTTGAGTATAAAACAAGAGAGGGGAAGTAGCATATCTTTTAAATGAGCACTACCAACACACGCAAGCTACATGTGCTCAATACTGTCCCTCATCTTGCTATTCTACATAATAAATAATGCATGGATTCTGGTTGATGACCGCCGCAATAATATAAAAGTGCTATGTTAACCAAATAGAACAAAGCAAAATATTGTCGGTTATCGATAATCGCTTGGAATTATAGCTGGGTAATGCATTGAATGGCCTACAATATAAACTATATAAAAAAATAAGTACTAGCAAGTGTTCAGAAGATAAAAATTTATTTCATCTTATACTCTTATAGACACATATAGCCGTGATGGGGTGCAAGAATGCATTATGAAATTCAAACGAATATCGCTCATAAAATATACGTCTAATGTCAAGTTTTTTTTTTTTTTTGCACAATTCAGCAGCAACGTAAGTTACATTTTTACAGCCTACACCACTTCTGAAGCATAAGTATATGAAGTTTGTAACAATGTGTGCAACATCCATATTTTATTATACCGATCGATTCAGAATCAATTTCTGAATCACTTTCCGAATCGATTTAAACTGTCTATCTGCACTAATCAATCGCTAAGCCTGCATGTCCGTCTATCTGTCTGGCTGTCTTGTCTTTTTGTATTCAACCTCGAGGCCGCAAATTTTGAAGAAATGTTGATAAAATTTGCTACACTAACTTGTTTTCGCCTAAGGACGAACGCTATTGAAGATCATTCGGATCGGACTACTTTTTCGATCACTTTTTTAAAAAGTCGTCTAATGAATAACTGTAGGCTGGTGTGGGTTATATGTGAAATTTTTGAAATTAGACTAAGAAACACTATAAGATAGTATATGTTAGCAAATTTTACCAAATGAAATTTTGCAGTCCTTTGGGAAATCAGAGAGTAATTGTTAAGGCGTATTGTTGGAATGCTATCTCAGTACACTCGAGAAATTACGAAACAACCAGTAATGCGTTAATCTGCAATTTTTCAGAAGATGTCTTTTGTGACACCGATTGTCTTTGGGAAGCGCTTTGGTGCAAATCCGCAATTTCCGGGAAAAAAGTAAAAGAAAAAAGCAAAATAACCTATTTCCTCACCTCCTAGGAGGTCTAAAAAGTTCTCAACTCAAACTCAATAGAATTAAGTTTTTTTATTTTTGTTTTTACTATAGTTAGTTTGTAACATCGATTCGGCTGATGTCTTGTCCTGTAGCGGAGTTTATTTAATAATAATAAAAATCAATAAATCAAAGTACAAAGAAAGGCACGAAAGTCTTGTGCTTCGGTTTTTTATGACGAAAATAGGTGAAAAATTAGTGAAGTAATGAACTCTTTCGACTAAAATATTTTAATTTCTTTACTTACGTATATTGACAGACGGATTCGTGCTAAAGAGTTATTAGGTGAATAAGGCTATTGGGAGTTTGTACTAATGGTCGGACATAAAAAGAGATTTTATTATCATATATCAAGAGTTTCTACTGTTAAATCAAAACTGACAATGTTTCCCGCTTACGGTTACGATTTATATACAAGTAAAGCGCAATTCAAAGTTCACTCGCAGCAGGAATCGAACCTGCGTCTTCCAACCTCTTACCGGATGTCTTGTCCACTAGACTATACGGTGCCCATATGAATCAAAGCAAGTTTTTAGAGTTAAAGAAGAAAAGAAGTAAGAAGATAAGTAGGACTACACCGCGAAATGAAAGAAAGCTGATGATCGATTTATTTAATTTAAAAACAACGCTCAACGGTATAGGGTTTCCAACCCGCATCCTTCATGCGGTTAAGAGTCTGTTAGACTGTTCCCACAAGCTTCGATTTTCTATTAGATGCAATGATTACATTTTTTTATCGTTAGTAAAAAAATTCTACCTCCTGCTGTACCTGACGAATTTGTTAATTTTGTAAAAAAAATTGTATAATTTTTGTGTTGTTGATTGATGATTAGCGATGATATCATTTTATTATTTGCCTTCTGAACAGTAGAATCAAGGAATTCAGGAAGAGAAAGATAGGAGGAGAGAATTTCAAGAACTTAACTTTAATGGATTCTATGAATTTCAAATTTCATTACAAGGGCTTTTATCCAAATTTATTCCCAAGTTATGTGCATCAGTACCGCATAATCTTGCCAACCGTATACCGGCGCGTGAGGATTTTAAGTCAGAAGACAAGATTAATACATACGCTATGGAAATGATTAACGTAATAAGCGTTAACTTAAGTTTTTAAGGGTTCAAATTTTGACCACATACATCTACTTACATATATGTACAAAGTGAATGTGTCGTTAAAGAAGAGATTATTGTTTATGTTGGCTTGTAAATGAACTGGCTTTCGTCTTATGCTTTTCCGACTACTCAGCCAATAGCAAACGACTTTCCTCCAGCGCGTTAAATCATCCTGCACGAAGCCCCCTTCCATGGGGATTGTCTCTCTCCCTGAGGGTTTGTCGATCAACTACCTTTCGATTGCCAATGGTTGTAGGCAACCCGTCTGATTAAGGTTTCACACCAGGTGCAGACGTAAAACACACAGACAAGCAATATACGTCATTAGGTGTAAAGAAAAGGTGCTGTGCAATATATTTTTCTTGTTTGATCAACTTTTACTTCCTTTTATTTCTTTTTATCATTCTACACAATTACGATCACGTCATTCTGGGTGTCGGGTGCAAAAATAACTGATTAATTTTATTATTTCTTTTTCAAAGTCGAGGTAACTGTTCGGCGAAGTGAATCGATCAGATAACCTACTTGACGTAATATAGATCCTGGCAAATGATCTCACAATATGTTTATTTTTTTTGGCCCAAAGTGTAACCGACTGCTTCAAATTCCTAATTTGTTCCTAATTTTCGCTCAGTGCCTGAATGAAAAATAGTTGAGTCCACATGACCTAAAACAAAAGACAATTTGTTTAATTCTGTCATAAAAATTGCTAAACATTTTTTTCCTGAGTTTAACTGGGAAAGCATTCAGATCCTATGCGATTATTGTCATCCCACTAAAAACGTAAGGAATTCTTCTTTTTCTCCAGATATTTTTGCAGTGGACTGCTTCAGCGTAGACAGCGTAAATTTTAAACTTTGCTCCAAGCTCGGCTTAGGTGTTAAACAAAACCGTTTTTGCTGGCATTCAAACTGGCATAGACCTAAATAGGTCTGATTGCAAAGCAAAAGAATATGCCCACAAAAAGTCTAAATAAAATGTTTTAAGATTAAATCACTGAATTATTGAAACATTTGCTCACGCAACAACACCTGCAAAAAACAAAATTATTTACGCTACACTTCGAACAGCGCTACATCTGTCGCTACATCTAGTATGTTGACTATCAAGATGCTTTCGAGTCAGGCGTAAATTATGAGCTGTTTAACCCGCTCAGAGTTGTTTGCAAGAACCTAAATGACGTCTATCATTTATTCTCATTATCGGACTCTCCAAAGTCCATTAAAGCCACATTGCTTAACACACGTGATCTGCTTATGTCGTATTTAAACCAACTTTATCCCTAAAAAGTCTTTCTGATTCGAAAATGAATTGTTGTTAACTATTCTCGGTTGCCAAGCTTATGCATGTTTGCGATGGCTTAGGGGTTCATTTGCAATTTGGTCATGTACCGGTTGTGGGTGTGGCTTTGTGCTAATTGCGTAAATGCTTTTTTTTTTTTTTTTTTTTTTTTCTTTTTTCCTTCTTATTTGTTTTATTATACTTAGACTAAGTTTTAATACTAATTAAATTAAGATTTACTTTAAGAGTCATTTGAACTCGACTGTCATTTGTTTTAGTCGAGTTCCTGTATAAGTAGTATAAATAAATAAATAAATAAATAAAAAACTTATATAGAATTCTTAATTTAAAATCTAATCAGACAGAATATAATCCATGCATGCCGGGTCATTATGATGTCTGCAAAGCGATATTGAGTGTAGGAAGTGTCCGCTAACAAGACTCCATATTGAAATATTCCCCGTTTAAAAGAGATTGCGTTTGCTCACAATTTCAGTCGAACACACACGAGTTATTATGATTTCGTTGTAGAAAAAATGTCAATGGCAATCATTACAGATCCGCAGTTTCTTTGAATTAACTGGCAAGTCCATGGATTTAAATTTATTTTTCCTATACGTTATTGCTCAATTTATTCATATTCGAAATTAGTATGCGGCCAAGATATTAGTAAGGATTCATTTCAGAGCGCTTTAGGAAAAATTCGAAATTTCAAGGAAAGAATTGTGAATTGTGAAAAGCGAATGAAATTGAAGCTTCCAAGCATCCACTACGCCATAAAAAAAATTAATTTTCTTAAAAATTTGTAGTGGTTTTCGCCCTTTCCTTATTTTCGGAACGAACCTAGCATAAGCAGCCAATAAAGGGATAACTCCTTTCGAGCTCATTTGATTTGATTTCAAGTAAGAGAATAGATATTGGCGACGCAAATGGCGCACTTACATGTCCGCATACGGAAAATGTATGGTGTTGACTACCGGCAATAGCAGATGTGCTCAGTGCCATGCAAAAAATTAATACAGACCTCCGATTCGATCGGGATATATGTCTCACCTAGAAAACAACGAACTTAATTCGGTCAAATATTTATGCGCATACTTCGGTCCCCAAGTAAAAATGTTGAGAAAGGGTCAAGCTTAAGCAAATGAATTATATTTATATACATATATTTATCCGAGCACCAAAGATTAGGGATTAATGGGCTGACGGGAGAAAAAGCTAATTTGATTTATATGAATTAAAGTAAAGATATGATTAATATACGTTTCGACAAACTGTCACGTTGTTATCCTGTTTTCACAAACCTTTACTCCTATTGCAAGCACAAATTAGTTCGGTCCGATTCGGTAAGAAAGATTGTAACTAGTACTGTAGGATACAGAAGAAAACTGTGGCTTCTTCATTTGTTTTTAAGCTATACGTAACTGCATAAACTGTCATACTAAAGCGGGCAACACTTAGTTTCTTATAACTTCGAATAGATGTGGTTTGGTTAAAAAAAATTAAATTTAAACGAAACTTTTTTTCCTGATTAATTAATAGGATAGCCCAGCTAAATTCTTACGAGCGATGAACAGTGGACGCGCTGTAATATTTGAAGTCTAAATAAACATGATAGGGAGTGTGCAAACCCATACCATTGACAATAAGGCTGAATGTCCTTGATTTCAGGGAATCGGATGGGCGTGGTGTATTAAAGTTTTTTCCAACCAACTATCCCCATGGAATACTTCGACTAATAATTGATGCATTCGCGCTAAGAAATGGTCGTAATATACTAAAACTTATGACATCGTGAGCTTTTAGTAAGAAGGAATTTGGTTCCGTATGGCAAAACTCGCTCAGGAAATGTTTGCAGTCTAACCTGGAATGTTCTATCCTTCCCGCTATTATGAGCAGATGTTACTACTATTGGTTAACACAGATATCAACAGATGACTCATTGTCTGCTGGAACAGGGCTTCGATACTAATAACGGTACTCAAGTGCTGTTTCTTTTGGGGAGAGATTGAAAAGAAAATTCCAAAGTTTCAAACAGAAACCTTAAAATTTATTTGCAAACATAATAATAAATATTTTCTCTCGAAGCAACCGTGGAAGTCGGAGATTTTAATCTGACACACAAAGAGAGATTTGTTGCTGCTTATAATTTCTGTGACTTAAAAATCTTTGATTAATATTCTGTGAAGAGTATTACGACTGAACTGAAGAACTGAAATTTATAATTATTGAACTTAAGTTTCATACTTGGAATATAAGTCGCAAGCGACGTCACTAATTATTATTAAGATAGATCGCACGATGTCAGAGCAGTGTTAACTATTTTGTTTCTCTTGCACTTTTTAATTGCCTAAGCGAGCGAACATCAGCAGACCATGTTTTGAAGAAGTGTACGGGCATTTTACGAAATCTTAAAAGCATCGCATTTTTTATGGTCTATAAGAGATATTTCTTAAGCTGCTTGTGCTCATACCATATATTCAGTCACGCATAAATATGTTTGTTTATTGACATTTAGTGCAAATCAGACAAAAAGCACTAAATTGATGGTACAAATCTAAAGCTGTGTTTATAGGTTAATATATTTTCTTTCGATAGCTTTTTTACAATTTTTTTCTCCGTTTAGTCACGAGTTTGATGAGCGCATTTGTATATATTCATATATCATACGCACATTTATCAAGTGTCGCTTTTAATGGCACCTAAGCCTTATTAATGAGTAAATGGTTAAAAAAGCTCGCAAATCTTTAATGCACAAAATAACAAACTTGCGATTAACATGGAGGTTTTTAACCTTCACTTCTAGCTTGTATTGCCACAAATGTTTGCGAGTGAAAACACATGCGTTAACATTGCGTTTAAATTATGTTTTATTTCTTATTCTAAAGTTCTTTGTTCACCTATAAGCTTATGGCAAATAGTGAAAAATAGTTATCCATCGTACTATAAATGCTTGAGTAATAGTTGATGAAAATAATGCTAATCAATTAAGTATCGTTAAGACATTTTGCAATGTGATAATAGAATAAGAAACTTTAAACCCTTCTTTATGCATTTCTTATTGAGAGAGATTTTCCCAACAATCATTTATTACCAAATTTATATTTTTTTTTATTAACGATAGTAAGCATAATTTATAAAATAAAAGTAAATAAGTTTCCTTCAAAATTTCTTGTGCGGTGTTCACGTGTTTTCCGATATGGCACGCGTAGAGAAAGCTAAAGCGGCCCAAAAAACAGGCAAAAAAAATAAAAAACATCCTTTAAATCCTTTACCTCCGTGGAGGAATTTTACGTTACTCCAAAAGCCAGATGTATAAACGTCGAGCCTTATATAGTTTGAAGGGTACTAAGCGTCTGCGTTTTCAAGAAAGCGAAAATTCCTATTAAAAAAGTGAAAAAAATTGAAGGAGCTAAGAACGGTTCAGAACGTCTTGTTTACAAAAAGAAACCAAAAGCCAATTATCCAACTAAAAGATTTGTAAAGAAACGTCCGACCAAGCATTTCTTTAACCAGCATAAGCGCAATATACGGCGTAATTTAAAACCTGGCACTGTACTCATCCTATTAGCTGGTCGTCATCAGGGCAAACGAGTTGTCCTGCTTAAGTCATTGGCCTCCAGTTTATTATTAGTAACCGGACCGTTTGCGGTTAACTCGTGCCCGTTGCGTAGAGTTTCTCAACTGATATGTTATCGGAACTTCTACTCGAGCAAATTTGGGTGATTATTAAGTGTCGGCTTATCCGTCGTTTAAAGATCGAAAAAGAAAAGACGACTGGCGAAAGTGACATATTCACGATTAAAAAGGAGCGATTCATGCCAAATGAACAGCGCAAGAAAGATCAGAAAGTGCTAGATGCTGCTATTATCAAAGCCATTAAATCCCATCCTGAAGCGAAATTCTTAATCAAATATTTAAAGAATATGTTTGCCTTGCACTCTTCACAATATCCACATCGTATGATATTCTGAATTCAAAACGCATTGCGTTAGAAGAAAATTTTTCTTATTTGTGTATAAAAAAAAAAAGTGAAATAAAAGTGAAGGGCATCAAGAGATTAAGAAGAGATACTAAGAGTATGGTACTTTAACGAAAACATGTTAACTTAGTAGTACATAGCATAATTTCCAATTTCGCAAATCGGGCACTAATGTGATACAAAAAACAAGTCGGTAACTTCGTGCTGTCGTGGGTGTTATCACTGAAAGCAGGATTTTACTGCGCAGTATTTCTACTTTTCAATCGTTAATGTAAGCTTAACTTTTATTGATTGTCCATTCAGAATTAATAATTAACCTCGTTTGTCTGGCGGTCCATGTGTCCATCTGATGTCTGTCCAAGTATTTTATGTTCAACCGACAGGCAGCAATTTTTTAAATATTTTCGTAAAGTCTGGTACACCGGCAAGTTTTGTTCCAAAAACGAACGCTGTTGGACCTGGCTTGGATCACTCTTTCGATTACTACCCGTATAAGGTCTTATTTCGAGGCCAACTATAATGTTTTCAGTGGTTTTTTGCTTATTTTCAGTTGAAAAATGATATGAAATTACCTGAGGCGTACCGCGTCAGAGTGATTTCTCAATATGGAACATCGTTTTTGAAACCCGAAAGGGGAACTTTCAATTTAAAGTTCTTAGCAGAGTTTCGAGAGTGTGGAACCTAAAACAAATAGTGTAGACAAACTTATAGAGCCCTATAACCCTTATGATTTCTTTAGAAAAAGTGAAACGTTTATAGCGCCGGTAAACCCACTGGGAAGGAATATATATTTTTCGATGCACATATGCCAAAAACAATGCAAAACCCTAATGTCCTCCTCGTGGCAAATATGACGACAAAACAAGTGAGGATAGTTTTAGACTCCATTGTCATGAACATGTCTATAAGAACAAGAAAGTCTCTGACAAAGGGAGACTTAAAATTGTGTTTGTAAAATTCGATGGTAAAATGGAACCAATTGCCAAAAATGTCTGTCATAATTTGCAAACGTTCATCTAGTCAGACATAACATTAACAAAATTTAGGTAATTATTCCCATGATGAAGGCAACGCTAACAGCAATGTACTTTTTACGCCTACTACCACGAAGAGTGAAAGTGCGCCTATATTCTATGGCATGTCCTGCTGTAACTGTAGGAGAATAGAGGAAATCGGCCATGCCTACTCGACATTATAGGATATTGCAATTTCATTATTTTATCGTTTGACATTTGAAAGAAGAAAGAAGAAGATGATATTATCGATCAGTATGAAATCTAATAGCATATCAGTCTGTCTGTCCAATTGTCTCTTAATTGCTGGAGTAAACATACTCATGATCGCAAAAACGGATATAATTGCTTCAAATTGGACAAAAACATTGGAAGTCGTTGCAGATTGATATTGAAAATGGGCCAATGGGATTAAGTGCATTTTTACTCTGCAAAAGTAGAAAGACTCAGCCACGACGCTCCAATATTATTGAAAAGCAAAATATATTTTTTCCTTCGTTCTAATCTTTTTAGGATAATCGTGATGGGTGTAAACGATTGGTTCGCGGCCGAAAATAATTTTCTTACTTGTGTAAGACGCATATTACTGAACATTAAAGACACATAGAAAGGTCTTTAAGTACTCGGACTCAAATTGACATTATTCGCTTAGTAGAGAAAGTATCTAAGCTCTTCCGTTCAGAGTTGTAACGAATGTAGGGCAACATTTTTACAATCTTAGTTTATTGTTCCTATGCGTAATCAAACGTCTGACTAGTTAAGATTGCTGGCATTAACTAAGATTTTATTATTATATTATAATTATCATCATGTCATAATTTTCCCCATGTGAATGAGCGCGTAATTAATTGTACGCGGCATTATTTTATGTAACCTGCAAACATTCGGAATTTCTGAGCAGTTTCTCTTTGTTGATAACAGGCGGATACTAATATTGTCATAAGTATATGTTTTGTTGTTTATTTGCCTATGTTTTCATAGCAATGCAAAGACAGGCATACGTATACCGCAATAATTTGTACACCCATTGTTTGCGGTTAATATAAAGTTGGAAAGATTTTTGTATTCAAAGAAGAGAATCTCTATACCTCCCGTGTCCCGCTGGTTTAATATTGAACACAAAAGCCAATGCGAGATACAATGGAATAGAATTTAAATAATAACTTTATTGAAGTTATTGTTTGTCTACGATATATACCGATGTTGAGTAGTGACCAAGAAAACTGATACAAAACTCTAAATGAATCTTGGTATTCGATAAAAAAGTCCAACGAAAATGTGATTTAATCTTACTTTAAAAAATGATCCCGTTTAAATATCTAACAAATCGACAGGAACTGTGACGATAACTTTTGCATTTTTTGCATATAAACGACTTTATGAAAGCAGGAAACTTGTGTCGCGTATTTTAAATACTATGACATGTATACATATATATATATACTTTTGCTTGAAGTGAATAAGAGAATTGTCTGAATTGGACCAATTTATCTATAGGAAGCACGATTATGGCCCATAAATGTTATGCATATCATATATTTATTGCTTTGAATTTTTTTTCACAAGCACAGGAAATATTCATAAAACTCTTTTAATTTGTGTGATTACGTATGAGCGTAATGTGTAATAAGGATAACTATAATAATTTATTTATAACATAAATATAGCAACAAACATAAATAAAATTTTAGAGAAATGTACACTAATTGATTGAATAACAAATAAAAGGCAATAATAACATACACACCAGAGTAGAGATATACGGCATTCATTCCACCTTATACTACGTGTAGTGAGAGCATAGTAAGTTCTTATGGATGTTTGCAACACTATGAAATATTTGAGATAGACCCACCTTTTGTTGCCCCAATAGATTTAAGATTCGAATTTTCCGAATTGATATAAGGCTGGCTGGTTGTCTGTCTGTCTGTTTCTCTGTCTGTGATCTCTCGGAGATCCGGCCCTAGGCCATAGCCTGATGATATAGCTGTGATATACTAACACATCTTGCCCTAAAGACAAGGTCGATTGAAAATCGATTGAATCGGACGATGTTTGCGACCACTCATCAAGTAAAGCCATATTTTGGAAGAAACTTATGATTTTTAATATTTTTCGACAAAAAACAGTCACAAATATGATCATATGTATACATACGTGTATGTATATATATACGTATATCTTTTATTATAAATTATTAAAAACTTGCCATATAAACTGTCTTATATATATATATGTGTTACAGATATATATGTTTATATATACATATATATATGTATATATAAGAACGCAAAATCTTTTTACATGACCTAATATATATATATATATATATACATTTATAAATCTATATATATACATATCTATATATATATATACACATATATATATATATACACATATATATATATATATACACATATCTATATATA
>KK502495.1:736132-749416 GCA_000688735.1 Glossina austeni | reverse complement strand
AGTCTAGTTTTTAATAATTTATAATAAAAGACCCAAAATAATGATTCAGTATCTTAATATTAAGTTCGAACGACATGGGTCCATCTTTTCCTCTTCATATAAATTTTTGTATTTCGTGACTGTAAACCGTGAAGGATAATAAATTCTTTGCGAAGAAAGTTAACTTCGCTACTTTTGGATCATGTCAGTTCACGTAAGCCCTCTCCAAATACATTTTTATATAGTCTCATGAATTATATCATATATTACGGACGTCTTAGTAAACCAATTGGAGTGAACATAAAACTGATTCCCATGAATATCTAGGCCAAAGGTTTTCGGAAATATCTTCCTGGGATCGATAGCCATAAATGAAAACATGAAAAAATTGTCGTTGTCTTTCGGGGCTGTTTTAGTTTCTGCTGCATTGTGGGCGTGTCTGAAAACAAATCGTACCCATTCTTTAACTTCGTAATCTTAATCGGTTAAGGAATGGTTGTACCAAATTTTAACTTCCTATTCATCAAATGGGGGGATTTCCGTAAAACTGCTCTTAATTACATCTCCAAGTGGAAATAAACTGTTTTTGTTGAACTAAAAAAACGGTGGACGAGGAATAGATGTGCGAAAGCGTGACAAGAAGACATATATTAGATGAGGGACCGATTACAGGTTGACATACTCAGGCAAATAACATAGAGACGTAAACCTTTTCTTCGATTTTAATGCCAGTTGAGCGAAGCCTAGAACTACCGAGTACGTTATTTCGATCTTTTTACTTTTCGATCTTCAAAAAAATGATTATAAAGCATCTAACGTTCCAAAATTCGTTGGTGAGTTTTACGATGCCGATCTAGTTTTCGGTTCTAGTTGTGATGGTCTAGTTTTCACGATGCCGATGGCATATACCTTTTTCTACCAAAAGGGATCATTTTGAGCTCGAATTTTGGTCCACTTGCCACTTGACAGTCGTTGAAACAGGTATATGCATATTGTTGATCAGTTTTAATTAATCCACAATTTAATTTATCGATAACCCAGTTTAGGGTGTTTTAAATCAATTGAACGGCTTAATCAATCTATGAGCTGCGAAATTTATATACGTCGGCAAGTGGTTTGGTTGATTTGTAGTTGTGGCTTCCGTCAAATTGTACAGTGATATAAGTTTAAAGAGTTTTCGTCGATGACGGCGGTCCTGTAGGGGGTAACAATGCTCACAACATGCTATTACATGCGCTTATTAGGTTGTCTTGCGTAGGAGAAGTACTTAATGTGTGGTTATTGTTTGCTTGGTTTTTGTTGTTGTTCCTACATCGAAGGCGCAGCCTATTTTCAGATATTCTTTATCATACACTTCTTATTTTTACGCACAAATCCACAGATGGTTTGTAAAGTTTTCTTATTTCAGTACAAATTATTTGATTCGAATTAAGGAAATTCGATACTAATTAGGATTACGGGAGTAAAATTAATTCTAATAAATAAGTTAAAGTTTGCTTCTTAATCTGTGTTCGCCTTTTTTTCATATTTTGTTTGATTATCGCCCACATATCCAACGCCTGCAGTCATGATAAATAAATATTTTATGTAAGTAAAAAATGTCTCTCCTGTTGCTTTTTTATGATTTATGCCAATTTATTTAAGCTTTGTTTGCTGCACAGTTGCATTGGCATTTTGTTTGTCGAAAACGTCGCTCATTGAACCAAATTTATTTTGACATATTTTTTTTTTTTTTTTTTTGAAAGCCTCTTAAATTTTAATGTAATGTTTGAAAAATTGACGTGTGCTTGCCTTGTGCTGAAAATTACATGCAGCTACACTCACTTTTCGCCATTGTTGTAGCTTTTGTTGTCGTGTAAAATAAAAAAAATAAAAAAAAACATTTTCCTTCCTATGCTTTAAATTGCTGCTAGTGCCGCTGGTGCTTACTTGGGCAACGGGGATCGATATCATTTTTTTGCTGGCTGACACTTGGCTTTGAAATTTTAACTTATTTAAAGAAAAAAAAAAAAAAAAACACTTTTAATGTCATATGCAACTTGTTGTTCGGTTTAATTTGATTATTTATTCAATACAAACTTATTTCTGTCAGCTTGTTTCACTGGAGGAATTCAGGCCTCCGCGTTTCGTACACGGTAATCAAAGTTGACCATTTTTCCTAAGCAGCTTCGTAAGAAAACTCAATTGGTATAGTAGTGAAAAATGTTGCATTAAAGATAGCAGTACAGCAAGGAAGTGGATAATGTCCGTCTCTCGTCCATGTAAATGAATAATTTCTTAATAAAATTTTCTGTTGTATTTTTCCATTGCGATCTATGAGTTATTAAATGTACTAAGAGAGTTACGTCCCAAGTGTTTATGTTTTGCTAGAACATAGGTTATAATATGAATATCGGCCTAAAAGGAAACTCAGTGACCTTCGAGTTAATAGACAATGGTATTCATTGCGACAACTTCTTGTCGATTTTCCTGCAATTTTACTAATGTTGTATTCGAAATATTCCATCCTGATGTAGTGAATACAATCGACATGACAAACAAAAGATTTTATGTTATCTACGAGATACGCATGTGGCCTGTTTTTAAGAACTTTTATAAGGAAACCGTACACTACTTATGGTGATTGTACATTAAGTTTATGCGGAGGTAAGCAGCGCATAGCAGGGTTTAAAGTACATACACCTTGTATTACATCGATAGGTTTAGAATCGTTTTGTAAATAAATGTAAGCTTGCTCCCCTCTGTCCGTCCATCGGTCTGTCGTACACTGCCGTACTCTTGTCTTCAAACAACAAGTCGCGATTTTTGTCATATTTTGACGAAATGTAGTACGTCGATACAGTTTCGTCCAACAGCCCTCCTTTAAAATGAGTCGGTTGTGCGATCATTTCGCGTAGAAGGCTTTCTGCGCAAATATCTTTACATAAAGAATATATGCTATCTTTTAAATTTTTCGACAAAAAATGTACTTCAGCATATAAAATCTATGTGATTTTTGGATTGGATTGGATTGGAGTGGATTAGACGGAGGAATTTTTCAACTCACTTCCACGTAGCCGTTCCTATCAAAAGTAAAAATTCATAAGGAAGCGGCAGAAGGAAACTTCAGAGATCCCAACAAAGTGTACATATATTTGATCAGCATCAAAATTTAAATCCTTTTGAGTATGTCTGTCTTTCCGTCTGTTTTGTGTAAATGTATGTTGTAAAAATTCTCCTGGCCGCAAAACAGAGCCGATCGACTTCAAATTTAACGGAATTTTGGAAGATGTTGCAGGAAGGTTTGATATTGAAAAGGGGCCGATTTGACATTGAAAAGGACACGACTGCAGTGCAACGTAAACAGAAAACACGTTTGTGTTTCAAAAGGAATAAAAAATTTTTCTTTCACTTTCCTCATTAGTGCAAACATTTGAATATGGGCGATGGTGCAGTACCTCTAGGGAAATAGATAAAATCGGCCACGCCTACTCCATTTTGTAAAGCGTTATAATTTAATTTTTTTTCCAAACTCTTACAACCTAATAAGATAAGAAGAACTCTTCGTGAGTTTCAAATTCGGCACGTATCTAAGCAATTCATCTGTCCATCTGCACGTCTGCGCAACTATCCTCCGTTCGCAAAATTGAAACTTACAGACTTACAAACTTGCAAAAGAATTTGCAAATGATTCAAACTTTTTAAAAAGCACGCCTAAAACGCCCACACGTCTGTGTAACGAAAACTGTGTACTCATTTGTCTTCCGTGCTTTTTTGCTTGTTGCCCTTAATTTGCAACACATACAGTCTATAAAAATTTTCAGTTTTATTCTGAATATAGGAAAAATCAACCGCGCCCAGCGCATGAAAATTTAATTCTTTTTCATACTTTTAATCTTCTTTAGGATAGCGGTGATGATGAAAAGATTCGATCATGACCGACTATATTTTTCTTACTTTTATTAATTCTTCTCTCATGAAGTAAAGTAACACAAATTTGTAAACGCTGTTCAAGTTTGTGTATCGTCGCGTAAAAAATTCAGATCCACTTTATAACAAAGTGATTCAAGCGTAAGAACATTTAATCCATTCAAATGCATTTATGCAACACCTGCACCACGTTCACGCACTACATATATAATATGGTATTATAATGAAGGAAAAAAAATATTAATTTAATTACACAAACAATAATAACATATGTGTACCACTTTGCATGCACAAGCAAGCGTTCAAAACAAAGCTTTTGCTTTAACTCACATTTTACAAGACACATAACAAGTAAATGAACTACAGTCAAGTAAGTAACTGTATATATATATATATCCGTGAATATCCTCATATTAAAAAAACGACGAATTAAATTATAAAACATTTTTGAAAATATCGTGTTGGCCGATATGAGTTACAAAGAGTTATTAACAGAAAACGAGGAAGAAAATCATATTCCGCTGTGACCGAATCTAAGGGAAGACAGGACAAAATTTTCCTAATCTACGATATTGGCTGGTCGTGGTCGATTTTTTCTATTTTTATATCCTGCACCACTTGTGTATATTAAATTAGAGCGGATGTATGTAACACCCAGAAGGGCTCGAGGTAGACCTACATTTTGTTATACCGATCAATTTAAAAAATAATTAAGCCTGTCTGCCCGTCCGTCCGTCCGTCTGCCCATGCATTTTTGTGTTTATAGGTCGTGATTTTTGGCATATTTTGATGAAATTCGGGACACTGACGTACTTTGGCCAAAGGACGAACGCTGTTGAAAATGGTTCGGATCGCATATAACGCCCTATTCTGAAAAGTCATTATATGGGAAAAAAATGTAAAATTTTTCAGGATTTCTCGGCGAAAGTGACTAAGTAACAGTACTTCAGCGTTCTAAATTGGTGTGAAAATTTTGAAGCAATTTTTTTAACCCCTTCTCATACAACCATTCCTGCTAAACTAAAGCTTTATATTGTAAAAAGGTCGAATTTCCCATATTTTATGGTGAAAATTGGTTCACAATAGTAAACTACGCTTCTCTTCTTGTGGCCTTTTGGAAATAGATTGCTAGGAAGTTTATTTTCATAACCTTCATTGCTAGAGATAGTGACAAGCTTTTCAACGCATTAGGGTCCTCTGCAGAAATCTGAATGATGTCTTAACTTAACCTTGAAATTCCATCAAATCAACTCTCCTTAACACGCGCGCTTTGCCTATGTCGCAACTCAATTAAGTTCCAACCTTGAAATCTTCGTATGGTCTGCAAATTGAGCTAAACATATTCATTGTTATCGATTGCTGAGTCGCCTGTTTACCTCGGGTTAGGTGTTCATTCCCAACTGCGTTCTATACCGGCTGGTTCTGCACGCCTACTTGCTTCTTTTTCTTTTTATCTTTGTTTTTATTACTTTTTTTTGCGTTTTTTTTTTTCCTTTATTTTTCTTTATGTATATTGTAATAGTGTAGCCATAATACTCAGCACAAGATTTATTTTTAAGAGTCAATTGAATTCGACTGTTAATTTATGGGTAAATAAATAAATATACAAAGAATAATTTTCTATGCTATCACTGCTGCCTACAAATTCATACGTTAGGAGGAATCGCGTCAAAACAGACATGATATTATGAGTACATTTTTAAACTTTGATTCCGAACATGGAGAAAAAAACGAAATACTAGGTTTATGAGTTCACGAAACGGAAATAAGTAAAGAAAACGGCTAATTTTGCAAAAGTGATCTTTAGAAGACCAGCACTTTTCCTTCCAAGTTAAAAAGGAAGTAAACCATGTTCTTGAGTATATGTCAGTAATGAATAAATTACTCAGTTGCGTCAATAACAAATTATAAGCAAGTGAAAACACTATAGTGGGACAAGATGCCCCATTAAATACACATTTGTTCTTTTAATATTTTGTATGGGAAGTCGAGAAAGTGCTTCGATCCGAACGCTGAGCCAAAACATGCCAGTATACAAAATACCAAATTCTCAAAATACCTCAAAATTGTCTGCTTGTGGGTTGAACAGAAGAAAGCACGATGCACTCAGAAACTCATTCAACTCATTCAGTGGCTCCGAATCGATCGGTATAACAAAAGGCGGGCCTGTATCAAGTCCTTCTGGGCGCTATAAACATTAGCACCAACTTAATATACCCTTGTATCACAAGTAGTGTAGAGAAAATAAATTTTGGAAAAACGCTTAAATATGTACATTTTATCTAGATTTTAATCTTACCTCATACCTATGTATTCAAAGTGTTGTGAAGACTGAAGTCTTGTGGCTCGTATTGGTTCTATACTGAAATGCAATATTTATCTATGTAATTATGTAAAGTGCCCTGCAAGATAACTGGTCTTGTAATCTTGAAAATATATCTCATTCAAAGCCACATCATTTGACCTTGATTGGGATTATAAAACCAATTGCTCACTTCAACTATCTAGAGACTGATCTGAAGGAAAAGCTGATGGGCCATTTCCATTCTTCTCGAGCCAGCGGCCGACAAGATAGCATTCTAACTGCAACAATCTTTCTATATCTGCCTGAAATAACCGACGCCAAAGCACACAATGCATTAAAACGAAATTGTTCCACTGGAAATGGAATTTATCGTATTATAGGAAGCGAACAAACTCCAAAAACATACTTCATCCTATAGTGAAGTAGAACTTAATACAAAGCCGGCTCCACATAGTTATAAACTCTTACTGTATATACAAAAGAAATTTTAATTCCCAAAAATTTAAAATAATATTAAAGTGAATTTGCGAGATTGGAAGAGAGAAGTTCACATTGACCTCCTACGAGTGCCTGCATCATACCGGAATTATGCGCGAATTTTTCCTTCTTACAATTCTGTCATATGCATATGTTGCCATAAAAAATCAATTTAATAAAATTTTACGTAAATAAATCTGTATGTTTTTTTGTTTTTTTTTTCTCTCTCTTAATGACTAAAACGTGAATTTCAAAATTTTAATGAGCGTACAAAGCTTATAACAGACAAGAAAGCCGTATTTAATGCTTGCAGTTTCATCATAAAACTAAAGACAATATGGGCGTGCGGCACCTTATTATTTTAAGTGAGCCATGAACAAGTGTTAGTTACATATTTACAAACTAAAATAGAAATTTAGAATCGTTTTTAAGCGCCAATTAAGCATAGTTGCATCCACACTACCTAAGCGGGGCCATGCAAATCTTTAATGTTTTTAACGAACTAAACCTAATTCAACCGAACCGTAAAGAAGGTTTATAGATAATCATAAAAAATACTTTAACTATTGTTTATATTACTAACCAAATACTGCAGCCAATTGTGTTTGGCTCCAAATACAATCTACATGCTGAACTTGGCCATAATGACTGCATTTACGTTAACTTTGAAATAAGGCAAACATAAGGCATAAAATAATACATTAGCAGTTTTTGCACGGAAACAAAAAACTTCTAAAAAGTTTATATCTTTAAGGCACTCGCTGAATTTATGCTCTTGCGGAGAGTCTCTTTTGTAAACTAATGGAATGACCTGAACAAAATATATGGAGGCCATAAACGAATTTGTGTTAATCAGTAAAAGCGAAACGTATCACAAGCATACGTTGCCGTCTCAGCAGCTGAACGTTTCCTTCGGAACGTAGAATAAAAGCCTGAAACAAAGAATCTCTTGGCTGACATAAAGTACAGTTGACCTTGACACTCGGACATTTGACATTTTTTACTTTAGCTTTTCCTTAGATTACTTATCATTTTATTTCCAATATTAATAAGCGCTTGTGAGACAACTCTTTTAGAAAAACTTACACCGGGAAAGCCGTACATTCCCGGTATTCGTCCTCTACATCTAAAGTTACGGCTTTCAGAAAGCGCTAAAGTAACGCATTCTTATACCCTACACCACTTGTAGTGCAGTTTAAATTCAGTTTGTGTGGACTTAAGATAAATCCACCTTTTATTACACCGATCGACTGAGAATCATTTTCCCTCTGACCGTCTAGTATCTGTCCATATAAATTGTTGTTCAAGCTATAGATTGGAATTCTTGACTCAAAGACGAAGGCTTTTGAAAATGTTTCCAATCGGTTCACACTTTCGACTACTCTCCAAGCAACGCCTTATTTTGAAAAGTCATTGAATGGAAAAAACCTGTAATTTTCAAAAAATGTTCGCTGACTAATAGTACGACGACACATCCCCCTAAGTGATGAACTACGCGTGTAGTTATCTTTATTTTTCGGAAACTTTTTAATGTTTCAACCCAAGTTAATTATCGGTACAAAAGACCAAATCCAGGCTGATTATATCCTATTATTCGTATGATTGATGATAAGCCGAACTCTTTTTTTACACGCTCATTTCTTACACAATTTTGCATTAATACGATTGATTAATATAATGTTTCACACGAATGTTTCGTTCTAACAAATTTTTTTTTAAATTTTAATTTTAACAATGTCTTAGGGAAACTTGGATATCAAAAATTATATAAGCAACTTAAGGAACAAAAAAAAACTCCTGCCAACAGACTTTATAACACCAAAAAAAAGTGAGAGCACTTCATTTCAATCAAATCCGGCAGTTATGCTGGACATATCTGAGATATTTACAGACTATAGCATTTTTGATCCAATTCGTAATAAACATACATGCTTGTCACCAAGTAGCAATGAATAGTTGGCAAATTGATTTTTATCCTTCTTATGGGCTAAACTTTGACTGTATACTAATTTTATTATTATTATTATTATAACTTGAAAATACATTCTAAGACTCAAGTCTTAAACCTCTAACGTCTAAAGCTTTCCGGCTTTATTAAACTCTATTAACTCTACCTCAGTTGCGATTTGAACCCACGACCATTGAGTTGCTAGTCGAGACTCTGGTCTACTCGGCCACTCAGGCGGATGCCCAATAATTTTAATTTTATTTTTTGTAATTAAAATGAATGCATTTTGTTTTATAAATATGAAATATGATTTTCATTATTACTTTTTTTGCACGGTATTTTGGGGCAAATATTTCGAGTTTTTTCCCCTCACGCCTTTTTTTAAAGTTGTGGTACATATCCCCAAATTTACCATATTTCTCATGTATTCTTTTGCACGGATATCCAAGTAACGCATCGACCGTGTAAAAAAAGATTTGAGTGTACACCTAAATCTCTGTTTACACGATAGATACGTTCCCAAAAAATACGTGTAAAACAAATTCGTGTAAAAAGAGAATTGGGTATATTTCAATCAAAGAAAACGAATAAATGTATTTTACCTTTCCATGAAAGTAAATCAATTGTTTAGGTATTAGGTTTAGGTTTAGGCATAATTGTTTAATAGATCATCAAGAAAACCCGTGATTGCTATAAATTAACTGTCTCCTTAAATCTTGTAAAAGTCATAAATATTACGCAATAGAAATCGATTATAAACACAAGTAAGCAGCACAATTGTTTTAGGTTTTTTTTTATTCCACATTATTTGGCCATTCGATGGACAAACAAATATCTCCGTCTGCCTGATCATTTATCACATGGACGTTTTTTTTCCTTTTTTTATGTATGATTATGACTTAACATATGAATTAAGCATAACGACAAACCATCTCGTTCCTTTTCTACTAAAAGGCAAATGTGAAAAATGAATGCATTTATGATTCCATTGTGGCAACCACAAAATGCCTGAATATATAAAACATTAGTTATTGTTAACCGCAACAAAACACCTTATAGCTATAATGGCGTTATTGCGGTCTACAACTGTACACATAATATATAACTCCCACACACGCTTCCCCTTACGTTAGTGCAAGCAAAGTTAAAGCAACTCCTTAATGGATCCGCTTTTACGTTTTTCCGGTCATCAATGATTATTGAATACTCGTTTTTATTTCTCGATATAAAAACATGCTGCCTACAAAATGTTGTCATCTTACGGATTCAAGTCATGTATTTACTTACATCTTAAATGCTTTGACTTGCTAACATGCTCTTTATTTTCGTTTCGAGCTGTAGAAAGATGTACAAAATGAAAAAGACAACGTAAGGTGAATAAAGACAGCCTTTCTGCCAGTAGTCAGTAAGAGTATTTAAATTTCTCTATCTCTCTCTCTCTCTCTCTCTCTCTCTCTCTCTCTCTCTCTTTCTCTTTCTCCTTCTCGTGGTAAATTACATAAATTAATCAAAAGTTAATGTACTTCGAAATGTGCAGTGAGGGATGTAAACCGCAAATGCGGCTTTTACTATGAGTTCTTTAAATAAAAAAAATAATTCAAAATAAAAGCTTAAAATTAGTATGACTGAAAAAGAGTCAATTTAAATCGTAATGTTTTATGTCAATATCTTGGCTAGTATTACACCGAGATGATTGAATGGTTTATGCATTACAAGCAAGTGTGACATTGATGTGAAGATAACAAATTATTTGGAGGTAAATATTACGGTAACAATATGCATAGCTGTGTAATATTCTGAATCAAATCAATTTCTATACTCGGCCTGGGTGGCCGAGTAGACAAAGAGTCTCGACTAACAACTCACTCAATGGCCGTGGATTCAAATTTCAAATGTGGTAGAGTTTTCCAATGGAGCCGATAGCCTCAGATATTCTAGTGCTTTAAGAATTTTAATCTTTGAATTATTTTCCCTGGCTAAATTAATCGCAATAATAACAATAATTATAGTTTTTATAGTCTACACCACCTTAATGCAAGGGCCTACTAAGTTTGTGCGTGTGTATGTAATACTTAGAACGAGCTGAGATAGACCCACCTTTTATTACATCGATCGATTCAAAATCATTTTGTGCGTCTGCTTGTCCGTCTGTCCGTCTGTCCGTCTGATGTGTGTCCATGTATTTTTGTGTTCAATATCCAATAAAAAGGAAAAGCTTGCGAATGCAGTACGACCTTCAAAGTCCAACTTCATTAAGGTTCGAACCAAGAACTTCGTGTTCAGATTGAATGCAGTGCTCTTTTTAACCCAGTGAATCACCTTTTGTGGATTTGTTGACTTGCGTAAGCAGAAAGTAAATTCCGTCTAATGAAATTTTCATTATACGAAAGCAAATAAAATAAAAATAAAAAACGATTACTTTCTTTGAGTATACATCTATGCTGCGACGGCTTCCTAACATCGCACTTAAGTGTTTAATAAAAACTGAAAACGTATAAAAATGGTTTTTAAAAAAAATATTATATGGAAGGGAGCACAAAGGGAGCGTGAACTGACGCAAACATCCTATTGTTCATAATATTCGTGAGATGTTGTCGAATAAGGGCTTGTTCTTCAGGAAAAAGTTAATGGCATCCCGAAAAATAGGATTTTCGGCGTTTTAAATTCAGTTCACTGGCGGAATAATTTTGGTCATACAAAAATAAAAATTAGACGTTGTTTAAAAAGACATTCCCGCCCACTCATTTATTTAGTAAGCCAAAGTGCTAACTTTGAATTTAATCTAAATGTTTGAAGAGTTACGACCTGTACATTGAACACAAAACATGTGGACAGATATCAAGCGAACGGAAATGGATAGAAAGGCTTAACAGATTATTAATTCATTGATATAATTGAAAAAGACTGGGTTTATCTCAAGTAGTCTTGCCTGTATATAGGCAAAAAAGTTTCTCCGAAAGTTTTGAAACCAATCGAAAAACTGCAATGAGCAAAATTTGCAATTACGTGTCTAGGGAGGGATATAGAAGGGCATGAATGTATTGTGTGACGGTGACTATATTGTATGTGTACATGTGTACATTAGAATACATTGTCTGTTGTGAACATTCGCTTGACAGGTGCTTCTTTGCTTCCACAAAAAAAGCTTTTTAACATTAGTGTTCTCTCATATATTCGCAATTACCTGAGAAACATAAATGTTTATATAAAAAATTCACCTTTATTACAAACTTGCCACTTTATTATCATTACTGGCAAATGCATGCATATAGTAGCAAAGCAAAGCATAAGCAAAAACCAAGAAGAGTGCATCCCAACAAACTATATACGATGTTTAGCTGTATTTTAGGATATTCTGCTCTTAAAAAGGAATGAGAAAATTGTTTAGATTTCCCGCACTCGAAGACTGCGAATCGCCAGAATTCACTCAATTGGGTAAAAACAGATAGATAAGTACATAAAACTTCGGCAGTTCTAGTATATATTACGAACGTTCACGTGCTGCCGTTCACCATCGAGTTTGATATAAAAAACTATTTCCAAGATAGTTGATAATGACATGAAGTGCAATTTATATGCTGCCTACGTACGGATGGTTGCGAATGTGTGCATATGCACTTAAGGGATAACATCACAGTAAGAGCCCACCAGAAAGAAACACGTATTCTCCATAATTTTGTTTGGATGGAAGAAAAGTTAACAGAATAATGAGATTTAAAAACGTTACTAAGAGTATTTCAAGCGTTAACAAAAATTGTTATTTTTGCAAAATATTGGAAGGTGGCAACACAGCACACTTGCAAAGCAAGTTTAATTTAAGGGAATCTTCGGCCTACACGCTTTTTTGTGCAGATTTGAAGCTAAAAAATGCATTAAATTTACATTCCCGTAGCTACAGCGATACTTAAAGAAATTTAGAAATAGAAGATTTTTGAATTTTTGGAATTTCAGAAATTACATTCAGATTGGGGAGCATTTGAATAAGAAGAATTAAATTAATTTCCGAATGACACAAAGACCATCTTTTAATTATCAAATTATCAAAAGTCCTTCACACGCTGCACTAGAGAATGCTGTAAAGACGCTGCCAAAAAGGGGAAAAAGAGAGAAAATTGTAGGAATTGTTTCGGGTTTTGAAAAATCGTGTTTCGAGAACAATGCGTTTAAAGTTTTGAAAGAAACCTTTTGATAGAAACCTTTTTTTTTTTACACTCTGTTTCTTGTTCCATTTTTAAGTTTAGTCTGCAATCCCAGAACCATAAAAATGTCCCGCCAAATTTAAATATTCTTGTTTATGCATTTTGCCTCAAAAGTCCCGATTGTTTTCCATCTGTCAAGACTGGAATCGCATTTTTTGCACTTTGCCCTGAACGAAAAAATTTTTAGTCTTACGGTCGAATTCACCAACACTAGAAAAACCTTCATCCCAGACTTTCAATTCTTTGACAAAAGAACTCAAAGCCGTCGTATTGCTTTTAGCTTCATATCCAATCGACTATGATTTGAGTGAAGACTTTCTTAAGTATCTTTGTTTGAAAACCGTTCTAAAAGAAAGGGTGTGAAGTTATATTTAAATATAGAGCTCTGTTAAGTTGCAAGTCGTTGCAAGTACTTATACCGTTGCAAGTACTTACACCGTTGCAAGTACTTATACCGTTGCAAGTAC
>KK502495.1:708554-726526 GCA_000688735.1 Glossina austeni | reverse complement strand
AGTTATATTTAAATATAACTTCACAGCCTTGTAATATCCAATATTTGGAGCCAACAGCAAATTGTAAAAGAGATCAACCTTAACATATTTGGACCACGTAGATCTATCGGGAAATGTTAACCCTTACGTGCCAAAAAGGCCTAATTGTTCACGATTTATAATGAAAATTTGTTTACAGTAGTAGTTTGACATAAAACTTAAGTGGACCAATTTTGAACCACATATATTTCTTGTCCTACACCTCATATAAGATGTCTCATGAATAGTAGTTACTTCAGAAAAAGGTTCAGTTTTTAATATTTTGTGATGAAAATTGGTCCTCAGTAACAATTAAGCAAAAAAATTGATCGCAGGGGATTTGGATCGCATAGGTCCATGTTTAGACCCTGATAAGTGCAGAGATTATCATGAAAAGCAGTCTAATATATGTAGAAATGTATGACGGTAACTGAAAAATAATAGCACTTTTAGGAAGTAAAGTAAGTTTTCTAAATTTGGTTCACGTCTTGTGATGTTTCGGACGTCCTCTAATATGCGCGAGCTGTCATGAAAAGTTTGCATTTGCACTAAAATAATGTGTAGTTTGTGGTAAATTGTTACAAAGACAAATGAATAAAAGTAGTAGGCGAAGTGACGTAGGGTATAGAATTGTCTGTCTATCACGACTAAGATGTTCTTACTTGTTTTTTACTTAATGATAATAATATGGTGAATAATATTCAATCTGAGGCGATTTAAGAGAAGAGATATTTGTGTGGCTTTGGAGGAAAGCCTAGGAAAAATGCAACAGCGTTCCTGTTCCCGTAAAAACTAAAACGGTACAAGTGATAGATATCCCCGTATGAAAGTTTTATCTTTCTGCGCGATTAAAGACTCAATGCACTAAAGATCCCATACAGACGTTAACAGTCGCCGTGAGGATTAAACGTTTGTCTTGCTTATACCGTAAATTTATTTGAGAAATGACAATATTTCAACATATAATCAACATATAATCAATTATATAATCAATAGATAACATATATGTTTGTAAGTATAAGTCTACGATATAGTTAAGCTTTGACAATACGGGATCATAAGAAACAACGAAGAAAATTATATTCGGCTGTGGACGAATCTTTTTTACTCTTCGCCTTTATTTTAAGAGAAAATTGGGCGTGGCTGATTTTTCCATTTTCATATAAGTAATGAACAATTACACATAAAATCTATGGGGAATTATTTTTTGTTGCAACCGTCAAAGTTTGTAAGAAAAAATGAAAACCCCTACCATTACACTTCTGAAAATGGAGATGTTCCCAGTTTATGCATTACTGCGGATGTGTCCTTTGGTCCTTGTCCTTTGGCGCCATTTTCTATATAAGAAATTGTGATGTTTTTCCCTAATTTAAGGGCCACATCTTGATTTTCGTGAAAAAACATTTATCACACACAAGTACACAAAAGGGGAGAAGGACATGTCTAGCTCGATTGAGAATCTGATATTAATCGAGAATACATATACTGTATGCACTGTAACCAAAATTAAAGAGAAATATTCAAGTTAAAACGCGCAGCTATTTGGAAAATCAGAAATTTTTATTTTCTAAATGGGGACCACTGGGACAAACGTGGATGTCAAACTTCTTATCATAAACGTCATTAATGCTTCTGCTGACAATGTGTGATTTTGTTGAGTATAGGAGTTGCAGTACATACTTTTTGGTAAATGAAATGAGATGAGACTTCGATCTACGCATGCGAACCGGAAACATCCCATCAATCTAGGGAATACCGTGCAAAGCGTCAGCCAAGACCTCAAATACCGCGCCAAAGTCGCTCCAAAATCAAGGTGACGTTCACAGATTTCTTTGATTGTCGCGCCGTTGTATGTATTATGAACTCCTTCCGCCGGACCAAACAGTTAATAAGGAATATTTCTTGGAGTTTGATGATTACTTTGAAGGCGACGAACTAGATTTGATTCTAACACTTTATACGGTCTCTGAAACTTCCTTTTGGGGTTGCAAAGGTGGTGAGAAAAGGAATATATGCTTATCCGTTGGCGGCTGACTGAGTGCAATCGATGACTTACTGTTTGTCCGAGAGGAGCTTTTACTCTTATGACATTACCTAAAGTAGTCTCAAAAGAGTATTATTTCTTTCTGAATCGAATTCACGGGTTGTCTGGAACGTAACAGAAATAGCAGCTGCCGATAGAAACACTTTAGTACGTAGTGCGTCTTTTTTAAAACCCTACACCACTTCTGGTAGAAATATATATTAAGTTTCCGCGGACTTATGCAACACCCAGAAGGACTTGAGATAGACTCTTCTTTTACTATATCAATCTCCAGGTAGGAATTTTTGAGATATTTCGATGAAATTTGGTATACCGATATGCTTTGAATCAAGCACGAACTTTTTCGAACACTGTCCACATAGCACCTTAAACTCCTTAAAAAGTCATTGTATGAAATGTATGAGAAAAACTGTGGTGTTGTTAGTTGTTAAAAATGTATAAATTTACTAACAACAGTCGCGGGAGCTTGTTTTCGATTTTATAACTATTTTCTAGGTAGTCCGACAGCTCGTCCGTTCGTCTTCTTGCTTGGTCGTGATCTGCGATACACATATTTATGAAGTTCCTTAAAACTACTCTAAAAAGTCGGTAGTCTGTAAGAGGTACTGATTTATAGCTTCGAACGAACGAACAAACTAATGGAAAAATTCTTGTTTTAGAAATAGTAAGCCGACGCACATCTCGTGGTCATCCCAGAAAATCGCTAGTAACTAAATATTTTCGCAAATTTCCAACGGCCTTGACAAAGAACATATGTGTTTACATCAGCATCCAATAGAAGCAGTCAATGCATAGACAATCTCTTTTCTTTTAATTTTGCCTTGTGCACGTAAAGATGGTTTTGCACGTTTTAAGATATCATCAAGACCTCGTTGAATGTTTCTCTCTCCGTTCTCCGTTTCTCTCTCTTCTGTATTTTGTGTGGATTTTTTCTCGTTTGAAATCTGCGATGTCTTCATTTAAGTATTACGTGGGGAACAAAAAAATTATTACGCTCATGTCCCTCTGTGGTAGGTATAAAAAAGTCTTAGTATGATTTTCCCTATCTCATATAAAATTCATGCTATGTAGTGGAATAAGTTGTTTCCCAAAGGATTTGCACATATTATCTACGTCTGCAGACTCCGTTGCGCTAAAGGAAGCAAAATGTGTTTAACACAACGGCAACGATGTCCTTTGATGCGTTGTAAAGCATATAGAAACGGAGGGCAAGCAACCGGATGGTCAGATGGCTACCCTAAGCTGTATAAGAAGCTCCGTGAAAGTTTTTGTTGCTCCACAATTTACTTACATACATGTTGCGAAACCACATCCGTTATTTACATTTACCCTTTTTGAACAAACTAAATTTTTGGCTTAAAGGTTTAAAAAAATCTTCTGTTGATTTTCTCGAAAACAAAGCCATGAGTAGTAAGTAGTAAGTGAAAATTCCTTTTTAATGCATTTAATATTTTTAAAAACTAAAAATTTATTGTTCTTGTATTCACATTAAAATGATAATTTACCCGTTATTCATTTACACACTCGCACGCTCGCATTCATAACTAAACTTTTTACAAACAAAAAAAAAAATCTTTGCTTAGCATTTAAATGTTAATCGTGTTACTGGTGGTACAGTTGGCACAACCGCCAAAGCCAACATCATCACTTTTTCTTTATACCACAGAATTTTATGTCACTTCTCGCATCCGTTTCTCTGCACACTCTGCCATATATATAAATATGTTTTAAAGCAATGAAACAGCCATCCAAGGAAAGCAACTGAAACACAATAAGCTTTAGTTTCATTTAATACGGAATGAGTTTAGTTTTTTATAGTTTTCTGTGCGCGCACGGCGATGTGTATTTTAAAAGGGCTTTTTACGCCCTTTCATCTTTTCCTTACATCCGCTTTACGTGCTATTGTCGTTCATAAAAACAGAAAACATATTTTATAATTTATATGTTAATGGCCAAAGATGGCTAAATATTTTATGATGAATTGTCGTACCGGGAAATTAAGCGACTGAGAAATATTTTTTGATTTTATAATTTCATGGTATTACACTTCAGTGAATGGAATTCTTACCATCTCTCTTTTAAAAATAATTTTATTCTAAAAATTTTCTCTTATTTTTTTTTTATCATTGATTTTTAACAAGTTCGCGGATAGTGATAAAATTATATCCCAGTCAAATATTTATATGTGTGTAATGGGCAATTATTTTGAATATTAGCCCAATGAGCAAATTTTGCAAAAAAAATGTGTTTTTTTAATTTCTGTTTTTTGTGTTTTAAAAATATAAAAATTATATATTCTTAATATATCCCTTACACCAGGAAAGGATATATTCCGCTTGTATTTTATACAAAATAATTATATGTCATAAAATTAAATTTAATATTAATTTCTGTTGTTAAACCATATTTTCTAATTAATATGATAGTGTGTTGCCCTTATGAATAAGCACTTGTTGTAATCTACGTGACAGGAACCCCATCAAGTTTATCAAAGTCATTACATCAATCTTCTCCCATTCCTATAATATTCCAAGTTTAAGCTCCTGAAGTGTGAAATATTGCCTAGGCATTGAGAATATCTTGGTGAGAAGTATTCCGCAGAGACCCTCGATCATATTAAGGTCGGAACCCATGGCTGGTCACTCCAATAATAGTGTACTGCGTGATTGAAAGGAATCCTTTGCCAGCGGTGCGACATAGATGGGAGCGTTGTCTTGTTGAAATGTCCAATCATCACCATGCAACTCTCCAGGATAGTCTATTAAATTTTTCTCCAACACGTCAACATATGCCTTCGCATTCTATTAGATATAAAGCAAATATTTTTCCTTTTCTCATGCTCCAAATGCAGCTCATATCATAAGGGATCGACCGCCATGGTTACGCTGGCAACAAGTTACTCGAAGATGTTGTACGTCCTCCCAATGTTTACGATGACCGTGAGATCCGTCCAAATTAAACCTTTTATCAAGAAAAAATATAATATTTCCGAACTCTACCTCCCAACATTTTTATTTGGCAGCAAATTCAATACAGGCATCTTTATGGCCCTGCGTTAAGCCTGATTTTGAAATTTGGCACTCATATCTAAGAGCTATATAATCCTTAAGAAATTACTGCACGCGCTGTTTAGTTACATTTAGGCCTAATACTACACACGTTTCCCTTCCATTGATATTTTCATTAGTTGCTAAATGTCGAATATGCCGCTTCGTCGTCTGATCTGCAGTTTTAATGGGCCAACTGCGCTGTATTAGTAATTCGTCTGTTTTAATGTATGTCGACTATGTCAGACTGTTTTATTCGTTTTGACCGACTAATGACGCTTGTCGCTTGACGCGTTCAATTTGATTTGAATGCTTTTCAGTTGTGGTGCTTTACTAATGGAATGTCTTTGAATTTAAGAAAGTGCAAAAAAATGTCATTCCCTTGGTCTGTTATATTCCCATCCAATTATTATTTTGGCAACCATTTATTAGAAAATGTGTCGTCTTTTAATGACCTTGGGGTTATTTTTGATCCCCGTTTGAGATTCAACTTACATTTGGATAAATCAATTAATAAAGCCAAACCACTCTTGGGGTTCATAAAGCGTTGGTCTAATGAGTTTTGTGACCCATATATTACGAAACGTTTATATACATCGTTAGTTAGATCTACATTAGAGTATTGTTGTATTGTTAGGTAACCATTTTATAAGTGCCATATTGATCTTATTGAATCCGTTCAACGTAACTTTTTATCATTTGCTTTACGAGGCCTAGGTTGGTATTCTCATCTCCCCCTACCTCCTTATGTAAATAGATTGAAGCTGATTGATTTACCTACTTTAGAGAAAAGACGTGCGCTACTAGGTACATTATTTATGGTTAAATTAATAAGAGGAGATATTTACTCTTCAGTTTTGCTTGGACAATTGGATTTTAATGTACCTGTAAGATTCACTAGACACTACGTTCCGCTAAAGTTGTTGCATTGCGGTAGTAACTATCAGCATAATAACCCGCTTCGTGTGCTTTGTTTGCAGCAAGCTTTATACCTTCAATTTTCCAACATTTCTCCTCCGCAAGCTCCTTTCCACAGTATATTCAATTAGAAGGACAATATGAGCACAATTGTTCTTTAAAATATATTGAAAAGGTTTTGGTTACTCACCTACGAGGAAATATTTTTTATAGAACACAAAATAAAAATTAAAATCTTCACTAGTCAGCGGCAGAAATTCCAATGATGATAATTGCATCTGTAATTATTTTCTACTGAACTACAAATTTCCTCCGATAATCTCAGATAATAGGACCAGAAGTAAAGACGATGAAGAAAGAAGTACTTGATAAAGAGAAAGAGAGAGTATAGATGCATAGAAATATATTCTAAGCTTAAAAATAATTTCCCATTAACTTTTGGGTGGCGTAAATGAAACTACATTTACACATATAATTATTTGTCAGACCGTAATTGGTTTCATAATTAGAGTGCTATAGCACGTACGTCATTTTGTACCACAATGCAAATGAATGCTATAGTGAACGTGTCAAAAAATTGTTCTCTATTTTTATACCCACCATCGCCGTTACATTATATTCGTCTAGTATTTCCAACATATAAAAATACTAATCGCGGTCCCCTTCGAAAGTCCACATTAAGTAAATAGTTTCCATTATCTTGTAGTCGGGGATGCAGTCATCCCCCAGGATTTGTCACCCATCGATCAACGTAATTAAAACAAATTATATTTAGGTTATGCTACACTAATTAATTTATTAATTAAATTTTAATTGCTATACAATACACACATTTTCAAAATTTCTTTCCAATTTGTTTCCCGCCCTCAACTGTATTTAAAAGCTTTACTTTAAAATTTTCCCTGTCAACGAACATACATTCTACGCAATCCCGGGAAACTCTTACGCATTTCTTTAATATCACACTCGAATACAAAATTGTAAGAAAGTAGTTCAAGGGCAGGAAAGTACCTGCCAAGATCTGCAATTGTTCGAGCAGAGACGTTTGTACTTTGGTTGCAAGCCTTCAGGTAAAGTCTGCTTAATTCGTTGAACTTGAAATTTAAATTTTGAATTAACTGAAGAGGACAAAGGCATGAATGTAGTGTTTGAAGATCTTTTAAATTGCTGATGTCAACTATGGAGCTGTCGACGTCATTCTCGCTGACGCATGGTGGCATCAAAAGGTGCCGCAAATTGGGAAGATGGCGAAAAACGTAACCCATCTCTTTATTGGTTATGTTTGCGCCGTGCAACTTAAGCATAATTAACTTTGGAAGACGACGAACAAGGGCACAAAGTGACTTTCCAGTCAGAATTGATCGGACATCGAACAGCTCTAATTGAAGCAGCGTTTCATTAGTTTTTGGAGCAATACCATACAGAAGATCTTGAGCGGTTAATCCATGTGCAAACAAACTCAACCGATGTAAGTTTCCGCTCATCAAGTTAAGTTCTTTGACAGAGAGATCTGTTACTAACACCGCCGGCAATTCTAAACACTGTAAAGAACCAGACCATTTTCGTCTAATTATTTCTGTCAAACCATGATCGCAACCAACTGGCCATATTCTAAGCGCATTGAGGTTTACATTTGGAAGGCTCTCTAGTATAATTTTTATGTCTTCCATATCCATTTTGTTTATTTCCAAAAACCTCAACCGAGTGAATTTCTTGAATATTTCTTTTAATTGTTGTTGCAATGTCCAGTTTATGTCGCTTAAAGAAAGCGTGAGGCCAATCAATGACGATGCATGAGTTTCCAACGCATTCAAACAAGCATCGAAGGAACGATCAATATTTATGATTAAGAATTTTAGAGGATGTCCGGCCATTGCGGTGAAACTCGACAATAATTGAGATTGCACTTCGTCTATGACCCAATGCATTGGCAAACGCAATGATTCAAGATTGGGGAACTTGTTAAAGTCCACAATGTGTTTGGTTTCATCTTTGTGTGAGCACATATCAAACAAATCCAATCTATTTAGTTTCGGCATAAAATTGCTAAGCACTGAGAGATGAGAGGCTTCGCAAAGTCTTAGGTTCACTACACCAGATCCCAAATGACTGAAAATTGTTAACAAAGACGCCAGTTCCACTCGACTCAACTTGCTCTTTTTACTAGTCACTTCCACGGCTTCAAATTTAAAATGATGGTAGTTCATAAGTTGGCAAATAACTTTCAAGTTACGTTTGGTCAGAATCAACTTCGACTTACGTCTCAAGACAGGATCGCGAGTCAGTTGATGCCAATCTTTGCAGACCACACTTACATGGAGTAAGTCTTTGTGCGATAAATTACTAAAAATTTTCAGCCATATTTCAGTGGGTAAACAAGGCTTTGTGGTAATGTGATTACACCGCGCGCCGAGCAAAGTGTTCATTATGTTCTGAAGTAAATAAAAGAAAAAAAAATATTAATATATTCAAGTACGAAGTGTGAAGTTTGAAAATAATGGAAGCATAACTTGAATCAATCGCCTGATTAGAGAGCATGTGATTAACATGATTAACTTCCCCTTGATTTTTTCTTTAAAATGAGTTTTTGGGCTTTAGATACATTGCAACACCTAGACAGGCGTTATGTTGTTCTATGGACGGTGAAGTGAATGCGGGATGGATGGCTTTTATTTCACCATATCATTGGCTAGAGGGGGGGTCTCTGCGACCAAACGAACCAAAATTTTCATGCCCAGAGTTCTATTATATATAAATAAAAGACATTGCGAGACGCAATTTACAAACGCTTATGCTTACATGAGCCCCTCTTCATGAAGGAAAATATAATATTAAAACCAAAATTCTTTACTTACGAGGTTACAATGTTTGTTGATATAACTACACGACGGGTTTCAAAAGTTGTTCTGTCTTTAATGAAGCATATGCAGCTCAGCAATAAACGATTCAAATATGTGCCGGTTTTAAAAAAAAAGAGGACGAGCCGGATTATTAAGAAATTTGTATTTCAGAATATTTTTATTAATTACTTTGACAATTGTTCGCTGTCAGTAAGACTAAGACCTCCTCTACTCGACGAAGTAAAATATTATACTGAATCTATTTTCACAGTCTTCATGCTGTCGTTGGTGTGTTCACAACCAACTTCAGCTTGTTACTCAATTGAACAAAAAGAAAAAAAAAAATACCCCAGCAGAACAAAAAGATATTTGTAAAACGAAGAATGCACTGTTCATTCAAACCAAACCTAGAAATCAAAAAAAAGTCAAAAAATCAAAAAATCCAAGAAACTTCAATTACGTTACTGGATTATCGGTCTAAAGTGAAACATACAGGCCTAATCCATTTCTTTTCTACAAACAAAAAAAACAAAAAAAAAAAAAAGAATCTATTTTCAAAGCATTTTCCTTTTTTCGTTCACTTCATATTTTATACCTGAGGTATAGCGTCGTGTTTTTTCCCGAATTACGAAAAAACCTAATTTCCTTCCTTAAAATATTTAGTCGTTCAACGAACTGATTTAAATGGGATATATATTTTCCCCTATAGACTGATTTATGGAAAATTTGAAAAATATTTCATTTACTGAAATTCTCTGAGAATTTTGCGTCTGTTTTACTTTCTTCTTCCTAAGAGGTTTTCCATGAATTCAATTATTACACCCTACACACCTTGTAGAATAATACAAGGATATGTTAAGTTTCTACGGTTGTATGCAACACCCAGAACGATTTAAGATAGTTCGACCTTATACTATAACGATCTATTCATGAAGTGATTCTTAGTGATTCTAAGTTTGTCCGTTTCTCTGCCTATCTTTCTTGTTACGTTCAACTTGTAATTCGCGATTTTTGAGCTATCTTCATGAATTATCGTACACGGACATGTGTTCGTCCAAACTATAACGCTAACGCTATTGAAGAGGGTTTGGATCGAATCACATAACGTCTTGTTTCAAAAAGTCGTCATATGAACAACTGCGGGCGGTGTAACCTATGTAATGGTATTTCGTGGCCAACTATAGTCTCGCCTATAAACTGATTGCTTAAACTTTCAAATTCGCCAGCACAGAGATAATAAAAGTAAATATTTTACACAAAATTCTTTAATATTTTTTTTTGTGAAAAGTTGTTCCTCAAAGTTTTCGTAAGAGTAAAGCGTTTAATTGCTATATTAACAAGAGCCAGACGTGTGGAAAATTTTCCCAAAAGTTTGCTAAGCGACTTGCATTGGCTTTGTGTGTAAGATTTCAACAACAACAACAAAAAAAAAAAAAAACAAATATGGTGAGATAAATAAATATTAGGCAGAAATATATATTTATTCGTATACATAAAAACGTATATATGCTTGTGTTTTTTATTAAAATTAAATTCTGTTAAAAATGTTTAAAAATGTAACGCTTTCTTTGAATAATTATGGGACTACAACGAACTTCATGTCATTACCTAGAATCCTGGTGACCTCGAGGGGATATCTGCTTATATCCTTACATCTATAAGAAACTTAACTACTGAAGCAGGATGAGATTCGGAATAAATTATTCGTGGTCTACCACAACTTTCACCATGGATCTGCCAATGTGTTCTACACAGATGGCTGCACCGCAATAGCACTTTTATTTCTTTGTTTATTCATCCATTTAATTACACATGCAATTCAGTTACACTGAAATAACAGCGGAATCGATTATACTCTTAAAAATAAAATAAGGCATGTACCTACCACATAGCGGCATGCCCGCTAGCACTGGCGTCAGCCAGTGTAGATCCAAGCTAGGAGTGAACCATTAAATCGATGCAAATACGCAAAAGCTTGGCGGGCAAAAATGGTCAGCATAATTAGTTTAGTTTACGAATCATACGAAAGCTTCAAGGTCAATAGTTAATTTAGATCTGTCGTAGGCAAGAGACTTGATTTGAAGAATTCTATATTGAAGTGAAATTATAGCTACCACTTAGATTTGTGACGAACACCCTAAACAGACTGGGGAGCTTAAATTTACATTTACATTGACTACGTTTTATGAAAATAGAATTTCTAGAAGAACGTTTGGGAACATTGAAGTTAATCTCTCCTAATAAGGCAGCGGAATCAATGGCGACATTTATTGAATGAACGACAAACGACAAAACTACGCTTCTCCAGTGAAGATAAGGCTAACAATCTGTTTTCATAAGGCGGCAAGGACATTGGCTGCAATGTCTATAGAAAGGAAGGACACGACCGAGGTATGTTCAAGTTTACCCATTGGGTCTGCTTGTTCTTTTTTTGGGAAATTTAAATTCTTTTAAAATTAAAAAACTGAACATTTTCGTATTACGCAAAACTCCCTCTCATTACGTGAACTACATATATATACAATGTTCCAGTCATTAACTCAACATTAAAAGCGGGATTCTTATCATATTTTGTACTTGCAAGCTAATGGCTCATCCCTGAGCAACCTACAGCAATTTTGAAGCTACTATCTCAGTTTATTATTACCAGAGGCAGACAGACCTTTACGATTTCGCTTAGAATTTTCAAGTTTTTAATACGATGATGACATAACTTTGTATAAATCCATCTGACAATTGCTCATACATTGCAAGACATATATACGATATACATCCATTGGCATCCTGTTGTTCTAAACAAAAAGTATTTTTCAAAGTATATGAAAGTACCTGAAATACTTCTGCATTCACCACGGATAACGGTAACATAATGGACATATGCATTATCCGATACCGCATAAAGCATACTCTTCCACGATATGTGTAAGCAGCAGAATTAATTTGGTTAAGTCTTTGTCTGTTTGCTCAACATTTGAAAGTTTTTTTTGTTTATAAATTAATCTCAAGGTCAAAGCTAAACTGAACTTGAATAGAATAAGAGAGTTTTTTATATCCTCCTTTTTATATAGATGGGGTAATTAAATGTACTTTTTATGCCCTCCACCAATTGTGATACAAGAGTGTATTAAGTTTGTACGGATGTCCACAACATCCAGAAGGACTTGAAATAGACTCACTTTGTATTATGATTTTAAATCGATTTACGCTTCTATCTGTACACCCGTCCGTCTGTCCTATAAAATATTGCAAAACTGTAAAGATATTACACAAACACGACGTCATTTACATGCAATGTGGAGTATGACGACAAAAAAGTTTTCTTCTGTATCCTTGCAACTCAGTGGAAAATGTGAAAAACGTTAAGCGGTGTGGAATAAAACTTCTCTTCCGTTGATTTTACGTATATAGTCATTTGTGTCTGTTTCTCGAAAACTTAATTTAGATTCGTTTACATATTTAGTCCAAGTATATATAAAACAGTTTTGTATGCTGTTACATACATAAGCAAATGTGAATGAATATGTTAGTCTATCGAATTTAACTTTAGAGTTTGTATTTAGTAGACGTCCGTTTGTTTGAACAGTTGCATGTTGCGAATAGAATAGAATACGAAATTGGTCATGTGACTTATCCATCTCACAGATGCCCTCTACTTTCGCTCCTGTCCTAATTAGTTGTCTTGATATAAACACGTAAAATCAATTATTTGTTAAGAAAACCAGCATCAGCATCAGCATCAGCATCAGCTTTTACTTACAATTTACTTACTTTTGATTGGGATTAAAATTAGTTTTCAGTCTTAATTTCAGAGGAAAACAATTAAATTAAATTTGCAAACGTTTTAAAACTTCTCAAAATTACTCAAGCAGTTTACCAGCATTGTTATAAATAATTGCAACAATAGAAAAAAATTCCCATTACCATATAATCGTGTTGTGGACGACATGAAGTGCCACCAGATTTCTATGTAAGATGCGCTTGGGATACTTTGTAAAGTATCATCGTAAAGCTCTGCGTCCAATCAATCAAGTCCGTCCGATCGTAGATCCGCAGCCAAAGCTTTACATACACAATGTTTATAAGTGACCACCTCAGGAAAGAGCAAAACTTCCTCCCCATAGAAGATTCTAATCTAAGCTAAATCTTGGCATAAGTTTCCCCTAAAATCTGTTAAAAATTAACTGCAAATATTTTCTCGCACGACCAAGTTGGAAGCCATAGTTAACGATCTATTTCGTAAGCATATGTATGTAAGTACATGTCCTACAAGGCTTGATCGTAGGAAGACTAAGAGAGAAAACGCAATGAGCCGACATTGCTTTCTAAAGCGTGGGAGTTAAGTTCAACTCCTAGGCTAATTGCTGTGTGATTTTACTCACTCTCATTATTTAATCTTAATGACAACATCTTCTCTCTATCTTTTTTTCTACATCCTTCACGATCAGTACCCTTTTTATGGCAACATGGTAAAAAAATCACAGGGAGAATCTTTTACTCCAACACTTTATAAAAATGATGACGATTTGATGTCTTATAAAATTGAATAGGCGTGGCCGATTATTCTCATTTTTATCTGATCGCTATAGCATCCATCGTAAAGTACATGTAGGACCTTTGGACGTTGAATCCAATGAAAGCAATGAGCAAAAAAGAAAGTTGTTCTGAGTTTATTTGGCACAGTAATCACTTACTTTAACCGATTTGGCCTCTTTTCAATATCAATATGCGTGCAAGAGCTTACAATGTTTTTGAAAATTTGAAATCGATATCAAAGTTTTTCTGGGAGCTTGTTTAACACAGATATTTGCCTTGACGGACGGAGAAACATGCGAACATCTAATCAAAATTTGACATTAACCTACGACTCTCTGAAGCTGTCGTTATGTGTTATGTATCCGTTTTGACGGATATATTTCCAGCCCCTCTATTGTCAGGATAACAGCTCATATTTCGTTGTTAGCGATGAAGCCATCTGAAGAACACTTTTTTGCCAATAAAATTGAAATAAAGAATATTTTCGAAAGCCATTCAAAACGATCTCGATCCATTTACTGATCTATTCACAATTTGTAAAGTACTTGGAAACATGAGAGACGACAATGTATGTGTTGTGTAGAGTACAAAAAGCCTCACATATACTATGCCATAACAAAATACAATGCAAGAGAAATATGTTTTGCTGCCTTCTTACCGACAAGGAAGATAAATGTGTAAACTACAGATATATGTGTAAAGATATCTGATGTCATTTTCATTGTTATGCAACAAATTGTTTTTCTCTATTCTTGTGGTCGTTGATTATAAATATCTCCATTGCTTAGACATTAGTCACGTCGTACTGAACAATCAACAACAAGTAACAATACAAGAACTGACATAAATGAACGTGACGTGAACGTTGTTATCAAAAATTCAGAATACATATGGAATTTTTTGTTTGATGTACAACTAAAGCTCTGTGTTTTCTTTAAAAATTAATTTGACATATTTACTATGATACTTGATTACTTACAAATTGTGTATAAAAAAATGTTTTTTTTTCTACGTTAATATTTTTGTTTCGTATTCGAAAATAGTGATATTGCGGCAAGCAGTGATGCATAATTTCTGTCAACTGACAAAACCTAACAAAGAAAGTGAAAAATTGTTTTTTATTAAGTGTTACACCCAGAGAAAATATTTTGTAGCAAACACGCTTAGAATAAACAACAACGGTAAAGGCATTTTTTTTATAACAACAAAATAGAAAAATTTGAAGTTATTTCCTCTGTCCATTAGCATACCCCTTAGTTATTGACTTTTAAAATGGATGCCAAGTTAAGGTATCTGCTCTCTCATCTCCTTTACTTCTACGAACAAAAAGGGCGTATACAGTAATGGATAGGATGAGAGCTTAAGAAAGGAGACTAACAACTCACAACCGAAAGCAAAGCAGAGGCAAATATATCGCAGTACAATAAAAGAAAATTGAAGGTAAAAACTTATGTTTTCAAATCGCGTTATGTTTGTTATTATTATTATGACGATTACCGAAGAATGAGAGGTCTATTCATTCTGTCAACACGTTTGCAACTCAGCTCAGAAGGAAGCTTCAGAGATCCCACAATGTATACAAATTCTTGACCACTTTGAAATTCGGAATGCTGACCTGTCCATCTATGCGTCTGCAAAGCATAGTAGTATTTGTGGTAAACATTCTACGGTTCGCAAAATGAAGACACCGCCTACAAATTTGCAAAAGAATTCGAAAATGACTTAAACCGGTCACAGGACATGCCTACAGCTCCTACACGTCTGTGCGACAAAAATTATGAACACTTTTTCTCTCCGTGTTTTTTGCTTACTTATAAAGTGCGACGCACACACACACATATAACTTTCCATTTTTTGCAGAAAATAGGAGAAATTAGCCGCCTCAACCCAATATTGTAGAGAATGACAATTCGGTTCTTTTCCTTTATTTTAATCTTTTTAGGATATGGTAGACGGGTGTAAAAGATTCGGTCACGACCAAATATAATTTTCTCACTAGTGGTTATTATTATTATTATTATAATTTTTTTAGGCTGAGATAACTTCTTTGACAGAAAGTAAAAGAATTGACCATTAGGAACATAACATAGCGGTTCTATCTTAGAAAGGAGAACTAAGTATTGAGCCCAGTAGTTTCAATAAAGTAATATAATAAATTGGAAGAGATAGGCATCACGTTCTGCAGCTGATTTGAACATGTCCATAGGACTACTTGTCCCATATTTTTGAAAGTACAATTTTTCCTTGATATCGTTCATAATCAGCGGTGCAGAAACAGCCGATGGTACCGCTCGATCAGCTGCTTGCTTATTTCGCAGTCAAACGACAAAGCATTTTAATGTTGGACCACCTGTTGCGACGGTATTCGCAGGTATCCAAAGCGTTTTAATTTTATCACCGCATGTTGCAATCGTATTCCTTAGATTGTCAATGACGCTTAAGCTGCAAGTTGAGAATTTCCGAATAGCTTTTAATACAGCCCGGCTACCCAGTGACAATAAAAATTTTGATTTTGTTTTTACAAGCAAGGTTCTTAACTCGAAGGATAGCTGGGCCTTAAATTGTGAACAGATTCGTGAAGTATGTGATTAAGCAAAATCTCTCCTGAAGCATTTACCACGGCGTAGGTACGTGGCTATGTGTGTTTGTTGCAGTTGTGTATATTAAACCGAACCGACAATTTGCTACGAAGACCACTTTTTTTGAAGAAAACGTTTTACAGAAGAATTTCCTCCACTTCTTGCAAAAAAGAAATGTTAACAAATGTTAACAAATTCGATGACCGCTCTATCAAAAAAGTGTCAATTTAAGATCGCCGCTTAATCGATATCACTAAAGGTAAAGGTGTGCAAATCATTTTCTTTATAGCAACTACAAGTGCTTTCGATATATGCTCGATTTTGATATGAATAAAAATATCCTTAACAAAAATGTATATTGTGTTTTCCGTTTTTAACTGAACCTCTCGTGTAAGGCAAAAGAAAAGACTAAACGAAAGATACGACTGTAAAACCCCAGCGCATCAATTAAAGTGATCAGGGAAATCTTTAAAGACTTATTTCGCTTTTGCTGTTGCGGACTGTTTCCCGAAGATATCTTCGAGAAAGTTGATTGGGTGTTATTAAAGAGTAGTTCCTTAAGTTCGTGGAATATAGCTAACGACGTTAATATCCTTTGCGTCTTTTCGCATCATCTCTGGCCAATGTTTTGATGTACTAAAGGTATTGCAGCTTGCCATTTGCGTTCATTTTTTTCGGTATTGCAAAAGTCTCTACTTCGTAGTGCTAAGGACTCCTGAAGATATATACACGTTATAAAATCTGAAGCGGAAAAAGACGGGATGGAGATCAGTGGAGGCATTAACATCAAAGCTACTCCAAAGTCATGAAAATGTTGCTAGGGAACGTTACTACTCCTAGTACAAGTGATGCAATCGCCAACCATTAAAAGTGGAGAAAGAAAGTTGCAGCAGAATGTGAATCATTTTAGGTTCATTTTCATCGTGGGGAGGATCGGTATAGTATT
Source organism: Glossina austeni (assembly GCA_000688735.1). Lineage (NCBI taxonomy): Eukaryota > Metazoa > Arthropoda > Insecta > Diptera > Glossinidae > Glossina > Glossina austeni. The sequence goes on along the minus strand of KK502495.1, from coordinate 709,601 downwards.
ACGAACCCCATGTAGGAAATGCTTGTCGATCAGCGGTTTTTTCATAAAGATAACTGGCAATGACTTCTTTTTCAACCTAGCAGTACAAGGTTGGAGTTAATAATAAACTTAACTTATAAGAAAATTATGCTCAGCATGGCAACCATTTTTCTCTTATCAAAAAAAAAGAATAAATATGAAGAGAAGAAAGGAAATGCGTTATAATGGATAAATGGATGACAGTATGTTATCCTTCCCTGTTTTATTCAAATGCTATGGAATCACCCACAAAATGTACCTGAAAATTTTTATTGCAGTTTATAACTAACAAATTTTCCATGCTTTTTAAAAAAGAAGTTTTCCCAGGCGGTATCCTTCGACCAATTTACCCCCTTTTCAATACCGATCTTCGCACAAGAACTCCCAATATTTTGCAAAATTTGAAGATGACTTCTATTTGCACTATATTAACGCTAAGCAACTGTTACGAGAAGCGGTATCTTTGTTTTATTAAGATTATGAGTAAATTGGAAAAGTTGTAAATTTTACGCTTTATAAGCAGCCATACGTTTATTCAATTGAGTTAATGATTATTGCTACGACATTAACGCGGATGGTTTTCTTTCCTCGCATCAAAGCGCACAAGATTGTCAACAAATTTGCATAATGAAATTTTTCCCATGTTCATGATGATAATGATGGCGATAAACTCTTCGCTATACTATAGCAACGTTGCCTTGACATCAACTGAGTTAAGTTAGTAACAACTTACATTACAAGCTCACAACATAACACAAGTGTGTAAAACAACACCATGCGAATTGTGTGTGTGCGGACATGTATTTTTTGATGATTATTACACATCGCCATTGTCATTGGCATAATAAAGCCACTGCTGATAATTTGTTCAAATTAAATTTTTTTTATTATTTTTTTTATTTTAATCTTTTTCATATACGCACAATGCGGTACACGGCAGCGATATATACGATAAGTAAAGGTGACAAGTACAGTGCATTAAATGGCGAAAACAGTTAATTCGCTTTATTTTATAATAAGAGATTTTCA
>KK502495.1:677497-695324 GCA_000688735.1 Glossina austeni | reverse complement strand
TACATAAATTTCATACTATTTATGGGAAACACAAGAGAAGAAAATTTTCGCAGTTGAAATCTTCTTTGTTATAACTGAAGAGTAAAGTATTAGTTCAAAAATCCCTTTGGGAAGCCCACGTACTTCATACTATTTATGGGAAACACAAGAGAAGAAAATTTTCGCAGTTGAAATCTTCTTTGTTATAACTGAAGAGTAAAGTATTAGTTCAAAAATCCCTTTGGGAAGCCCACGTACTTCATACTATTTATGGGAAACACAAGACGTAAATTTTCTCGCTTGAAATCTGTTTTGTTATAACTGAAGAGCAAACTATTAGATCAAAAATTTCTTTAAGAAGTGCACGTACTTAACACTATGATATACAAAACGATGATGTATAAAACGATGTCAGCAAATTTTTAAGGTTAAGGATATATAGATTTGTTGGTGTACAGTCGCATTGGGAATGTTCGGATATCTTTTCCTCACCAGAGTTTAGTGCAACTGATAGTTCCTAGTTAATATAATCTTCCTGGACCGAGTCTATAGTGTACCTCAAACTCACATGGGAAAATTTCGCAATTCTTTGTTAAATTGCAGCGATATTTTTAACGACTTTTAAAGCACTATTTGCTTAAGATTGCAAGTCACAATTTTCTCCCTCTTATGGGTGGCTTTGTTGGTGGATTATACCTATTTAATCTACGATCTTCCTTTAAACACATAAGCATTTCAAGCTGATAATTGTAAGCGTTTGTAAAGCACACGATTCAGAATTCATTGCCGATCGTACTCCTTATGGGATTTCTGGTAACAAATTACTAGTTGTTCCAAACTGAAAGATAAATTTAAAATACATTTCAAATAGGCCTGAACACTGATGTGAGACTCTCTATTTCTGTTTGCTTGAAAGATTTTGTACGTAATAATACTCGTAATACGTTCAAGTTTCTCTTTTGCCTTCGGGCGTTTGCACGCACTTACATTGTGCTTCTTACAGTACCATCCTTCAATTTAGAGTACAAGTTTTATTGGTGGCAGATGCAACCAATTGGAGTACTCCAGTTCAATAGCATCCTTTTATTCAGGTATCAATCGTGAATTTCGTACACGCTTGACGTAATAACTAAAACTGTTACAAAAAAATTGTGCTAAAAATTGAATTTTCTGCTTATTACATAAGAAAATAGAATCGATTTAAAAGAGAAAGGTGAGCACTTTTAGAAAAGTAAGTACGTACAAAATATTTTGTGAAGTGTTTACTTCTGCAAAGTGCATAATGCAGCTTGGTCGCCATTACAATAAACCTGAACAATGGACATTTTTATTTAAGTACATTTTTTTGCAAATGTTTTATGAAAAACGTTCGATGAAAAAACGTTTTTAAAAAAAATCGTATTAAAATCGACCCTAAGGTACTTGGAAATTTAATGTTACATTAAAGTACGTATTATTAAAACAAAATCTCGATCGTTTCATGAGCGAGCTTAAAATAAGTGGAAACACTCTAGTGGGTCACGGCCCGCTTCACATTCAGTTATGCATACAATGGCTCTGTAAGTGGTCGACAAGGTTGTCCGATCCAGACCATTTTTAATAGCGTTCGTCCTTTGGCCAGTGCCCGTTGGTGTGCCAACTTTCGTCAGAATATCTCAAAATTGTGATCTGTAGATGAAACATAATTTCACATGGACAAAGGGACGGACGGACAGACAGGCTTATAATAAAAAGTGTTTCTATATTAAGGACTTCTAAGTGTTGCATATGTCCGCAAAAACTTGATATACACTGTACCAAAAGTCGTGTAGTGTACAAGTGCAATTAATATTGCATTACAAGCGCCTTAGGAAATATAAACTCTATACCAAAAAATTTTATTCTTGTTTCCGAAAAAGTACATTAACTTGTTTGTGTTCAATTTATTCGTTTTTTCATTTTTTCTACTCCGGTTTCCATTTTACTTAAAAAACCGAGCTCCAAATCCTCGAGATTGCGTACGAATATAGCGAAAGACAGGAATGGCATGTTAAACATTAGGTATCTTATAAAAAACTAGAAGCATTTAAAGCATTATGACTTCAACTCGACACCGTTTGAGAATTTGCATCCTTTTAAAACTTAGTTCGAGAGATAATAACTGTTCGACACCACAGCATTTCAATAATTTGAGAAAAATATATTTACTGTTTCCTCAAAATCAATATCAGTAAATCCTCTTAGCAAAAACTTTGTGTGTCGTTTGATTGAAATCTCTTTATGTAATTAAATTTAGGGAATATTTTAAGATAAATTTTGTTGCCCAACACTTTTCAATTTAATACATAATGCTGAGCGTGTCAAAAGATAATTAAATACTTCTGGTTATGTTTTGTTACTGAACATCAAAACTTTTAATTACACGCAAACGATTACTTTGTCGTTTTGCATAAGACCTTTACGGGTTGGCCTGTATCGCACTATTCACTCCTTACGGGCAATAATAAGGATAAAATCATTTATCGAATTAACTCAACTTTGCCTTAAATTTATGTTAAGCTTGCACAGTTAAATGTCTTAAGGTTTTTGAGTAAATTGATCTTGATTTTCTATACGTCATCATCATCTTAATTTAATAAACAATGTTGTTTAAAACAATGCTTTTGTTCATCATTATTCCTCAGCTATATTATCTGAGACTGACGTCATAAACACTGTATTCATTTATTTAGAATCACTTTTTTTTTATACCCAGGATGAGGGGTATGTTCATTTTGTCTAAACGTTTGTAATGTTCAGAATAAAAAAAAAAAGTATATATATTTTGATCAGCATCAAATATATATATTCTTGATGAGTTTGTCCGCTTATGTATAGTCTATTGTAAACAGTCTCCTAACGGGAAAAGTGAAGCTATTGAGCTTAAATTTGGCCAAGACATTGCTAGTTCTTACACTCAAGTAGGGATTGAGAATGACTCAAATCGGCCGAAGGACACGCCCACAATACCACGTAAATTAAGAACACCTCTTTTTTTTTTCAAAGGGAATGAAAAATTAATGTTTTGCTCATCGCTCATAAACTAAAGCAGATAAATGTACAGCCATTTGAACATATATTCCTCGGGCAATGCTGTAACGCCTATACAAAAATGGAAAAAATTAACCACGCCTACACAATATTATAGTGTATAAGAATTTAACTTTTTTTCAACAACTTCATAAGACGCAGAAACCAGCTTCAAAAACCGCATAATAAATTCTTGGCCACGCCCATGCGACAAAAACTTTTATTTTGAAAATGGGAAAAAGTCAGCCGTGCCCACTTCATAATATAGAGCATGAAAATTTAGGTCTTCTACTCTTCTTGTTATTCTAGGATAACGGTGATGGGTATAAAAGGTTCGGTCACAACTATATATAATTTACTTATTTGTTATATGTAAATTCATATATGTGTAGTTGCATGTACGTAGTTGTGTTTAAATATTTACAACCTATAGATCTCATGCCACAATTAATTTAAATAGATTTCAAGAGATTTGAAAGAGATTTTCTCCTTTAGAATGCAATAATAAAAGGATTGATTGAAAAATAACATCAATTTTAAAATAACCGCAAATATAAAGATATGTTCAACGATGAGAAAAATCTGTAATGGGCGGCAACCCACCGTAAAATACACTACGTCACCCTACAAGTGTAACGATTTCTTGAAAGTTTTATATGAGATGTGATCGAACAAGTGGACCGATCCGAATCATTTTCAATAGGTTTCTTTTTCGGATCGAAACACGTCCGTATTTCAAGTTTCATCCAAATACAGCATCATAAATGCATACAAAAATGCGAAAAATGGCCAAGCCTTTCCAATATTGCAGTGTACCAAAATTCATTTTTTTCTTTTCAATATCCTTATAACACGCAGAAGCAAACTTCAAAATTCCTACGAAGAATATGAATTCTTGACAAGTTTCAAATTCAGAATGCACCTAAGCCTGTTTGTCAGCCGGTCCATCCATCTGTCCACCTCGTGGAAAACATTTTCCCTTTCGCAGAATTTTAAAAATCGCCTAAAAATTTACGCAACAATTTGAAGATAACATAAGCCGTTCAGAGGACTCGTCTATAAAGCCAACACGCCTATGCAACCAAAACTGCGCACACCTTCACTTTCCGTCCTTTTTGCTTCGTCCTCGTGAACTCTAGCGCATAGACCATACGAATTTCCACTTTTATTCTAAAAATAGCCCTAGAAATAGGATAAGAGCGCCCTCTCAATATTATAGATGATGAAAACTTAATCCTCCTTTTTTTCGTTTTAGTCCTTTTTAGGATAACATAATTTGCTTACTTATTTTATTTAGGTATTAATAATAGTTTTGTGCCCTATTTAACATACATCTATGGCACGGTTACGTTCACGCGGAACCGTAGAATATCCAGCAAAACTTTAGCAAGCCCACTTTTTACGAAAGGCTGCCAGTCCCTCTGTCTTCTGCTCTTACATTTTGTCTGTTCGGGTACTATTATATTTAACCTATAGATCGAAATTTTCTAAATTTGGCAGCTCTTGCAATAAAAATGAATTCTTCAAAAAATGTGATGAAAAGGATCTTTTTTATGACGATTCTCTGAAAAAGTTAGATGAAAAATATTTTCTATTTTATAATGTTTGTCGGCGAATATTAATAGCATGGCATACCTTTTTTTTGCTTTTCGGAATCTTAATCATTCAAGGACAGTTCCTTGTAGATGTAATACGGCGATGTTTGGAAAGTAACCGCAGTTTTCGAGATGCGTACCCGATCGCTAAGTTTCACGTCTTTATCAATCACTTTACGATTGCCTATTACACCTAATCTTAATTGCGATGTCCATTTCCCTATTTGTCTAGTGGAAGTTGCTTTTCCAATCTAACCGGTATAAATGGAACTGTTTGTTATATCTGTATAAGGATGAACTGACATGATTTAAGTAAAGTTATCAAAATTAGTCCCTTTTTCAAAGAATTAATTATTCTTCAATTTCTGTCTCAAACAAAACAAGATTTACTGCTTGCTTGTTTCCATTTGAAGGCATAATTTTATTGGAAAGCCTTACAAGACTCGCAGTGTGCAAAGTCTGCTAATTTGGTTGGCATTAAGTTGTGCGCCAAATAACTATTCCGGACAAGTTTCCATCATAAAAGGTGGAGTGGCCCCATTCCATCGAAATTTTTCATTTAAAGCTTCAAAAAAATGTTCATACGAAGGATTACACTAGGAACGGCCATGGGAAAAGAATTCTTTCAGCAGAACTCATTAAAATATTTCGAAAACTACCGAGCGAAATTTTTGTAGACTAGTGGCAAAGGTTTAGCTAAGCTTCAATCGATTCAGAAAACGATTTTGAATCATTGGTAGAATAAAAATTGCGTTCCAAACCTTTTGGGTATTGCATAAGTCCGCACAAACTCGACATGTTAGTGTTATTAGTGATATAGGGTCTCATTCCCCAAATAAACACGTTAAGGAATTCAAACGAACAAAAACATTATATTGATCTGCGAGCTAATCTTTTATACCCATCACCGTTATTGCAAAAGAGAGTCGAAAAAAGCAAAGAAGTAACTATTTATACTCTATAATGAGCGCTCTCAATGCACTCATTAACAAAGCTATGGACAGACGGACATGCTTAGAACGGTTCATATTTGATCCTACTCAATAACATGTAGATTTTATAGGGCCTGGATGTTGCAAACGTTTTCACAAAACAATCAAATTTTAATATTTTACAATATTGAGTAGGCGTGGCTGATTTTCCGCATTTTTATGCAGGAGCCGCAGAAACACCAAAGCAATATAAATGCAAACTTTCATCATTTCATCTGTTGTGGTTTATAAGTAACGAACAAAAAACCAATTGTTTATTATATTTGAAAACTGAGGTGGTCTCAGTACGTACTGTATTGTGAGCGTATCCTTTCGGAGATTTAGCGTAGACGTAACTTGCGTGCATGAACTTTCAATCTTTTCGCCAAACCTTAGGCGGATAACATCCTCTTCCAGGCGTATGTACATCGTAGACATTACACAGGCAGACAGACAGACGTACATAAATAAATCTTCTTATATATCTTATGGAATCTCATAAACTTTCTTCTACGTGTTGCAAACGTTCTGAGAAAACGAATATATTCCTCATTATGCTTATGAGTGTAACAACTTTCTTATATATGACACCCATGTATACTTCACTTTTCACGACTATATTAACCAAAGTTGTCTGGCATGCAAAGTTGTTCAAACATGTAATTTACAATATTTGCTGGAAATGTGATGCGAATCCAATATAAGCCACAAGGGTTTTGCTCTTTTTTATATAATTTTCCTCTGCATTTTAAAAACTTCTATAATCTTTTTAAACTAGAAGAAAGTCATATATATATATAAAATATATATATATATATAAATATGTTCGATATTGTAAATTAAAAAACTTTTTAGCGCAATGCATATATGAAAGCGAAACTTTCACATTCATGTCTCAATGTAATGTTCAGTTAAAATCTAACAGATTAGTCTCGCACATGTTCCATCATTATGTTCACACACTCTAATCTCTTAATAAGAATACTACGTAACCAAAAATAGTTCATATCCACCCATCTATACGTGCAAAATAAAATTCCATTTAACAATTGCTTTATAAATATTCGGGTTCGCGAGGAGGTGCGCATATTTTAAGCAAATAGTTTGCTTCTTGGCAACTGTTACGTAATGGATGCAGTATGCAATCAATGCATGCGGATGCATGTATATAACGAGCAGTTCCTTTATATTTGCGTTGAGTTCAAAAAATGTTTACCTTTCAAAATTAAAAAAGTCTTCTTCACGGTAAAATTTTGCACATGGGTATCCATTACCCCGCAACGATTCTAGAGTAAAATAATTAATTGAATCGATTTTCGTTACGCCCATTAATAGACCTTAAAAGCGCATTAAGGTGAATAAACCTATAATCGGATACTAAATCAATTTAGTCATTTCCATCCTTTCGTCCGTCCATTTTTGGTAAAATTTGGAAGCTCAAATTAACCCCATCGCACATTCTTCAAAGCATTCCATGAATTAATTTGAATATGAGGTCAACCCACAAACAAATTGCAGGCATTTTTTGCCCAAGTGACTGTCTGATCTTTGTTGAATCATTTCACAATATGTCGCCTAAATTAGCTTCAGTAATAAAGTCGGAATTAGCAACAAGTAAGCAAGTTATGCACGATCGCGGCCGAACTTTTTATACCCGTCACAGTGGCGCTAAAAAAGACAAAAAATAGCGAAAGAATTAAATTTTCATCAAACATTGTATTGGCTGGGCGAGGACAATTTTTTTTGTTTTCAGAGTAAATTTGAAAATTTATATGGGATACGTGCTGTACTTTATGAGTAACAATCAAAGACGAGGAAAAGAAAGATGTAGGCAGGCGTGTAGGCTTGTCTTCTAACCGCTTTGAGTCATTTTCAAATCCTTTTTCGAATTTTTAGGCGATATTTTCGTTTTTGTGAACAGGAGAATGTTCACCATAAAGTCTAGATTGTTGGGCAGATGGACAGACAGACATGTTTAAGTGCATTCCACGTTTGAAACTGACGAAGAATTTACATACTTTACGGGCTTTTTGAAGCTTGTTTTTGCGCCTTATAAAGGTATTGAAAAAAAATTAGATTTTTATACCCTATAATATCGGGCAGGTGTAGTCAATTTTTTAGAAACAAGTAGACAGAAATGGTCTGGTTCTTTAGAGTGTTGAGAAATGTCGGCGGTGTTAGTAAGAGAACCCTGTGCCAAAGACCTTAGCTTGGTGAGCGGAAACTTGCGTCGGTTGAGTTTGTTTGCGAGTAGATTAACCGCTCGAGATCTTCTGTATGGTATTGCTTCAAAAACTAATGAAACGCTGCTTCAATTAGAGCTGTTCGAGGTCGAATCGGATCTGACTGGAGAATCACTTTGTGCGCTTGTTCGTCGTCTTCCAAAGTTGCTGATGCTTAAGTTGCACCGCGCAAACCAATAAAGGGATGTGTATGCGTTTTTCGGCATCTCCCATATTTGAGGCACTCTTTAACTACCTAACTTTATAAAGACTTAATGAGTTTTACTTGCCAAATTTTCGCACACGCACACAGACACAACGTCCGTGAGAGAGATGCAGAAGGTGCAGATAAATATGAAACCGTGGAAGTAGCTAATAAAAAGAGCAAGTTCAGTAGAATCGATCCTGCATTGTTGTTAGCAATTTTCAATTTTGTGGGATCCGCATCTTTACCCTTACAAGGAATGAGACCGAAAGAATGAGCATTCAAATCGCTGCTAATTACTGCTCTTATTTATTGTCATTAACAACAGAAACTAACGAAAAGTCTGTAATAACCCTCTAATTTTAATTATGAATAAAATGATGGGTCATCTTGTCATTTAGTTGCCTCTCGTACTAGATACAAGAATACAAAATGCAACAACATGCGCACAATAGGAAATGTTTTATGCCGCAACCAATTATTTACAAATCCACATTTAATTTAATTTATACTTCCTGTATATGTGTATGTCTACGCGCGTTCATGTGTGAAGAATAGTTTTACCCACACTTTTACAGCTTTTTGTTTTTCATTTTGGAAAGGTTTCATTTGAAATCAGTTACATGGAGTGACATGCGTCTAAAAGAATTCTTGATTTAATTACGAAAACAATGCAAGAAAATATTTTCTATATGATGTGTGCTTTCTTCTAATTATCTAACTATTTTAAAGCCAATCGCTCGATTATGGAAGGCTTGCTTTTAAAAAAAGTTTCAAATTTTGTTATAAGAACAATAATATGTCCGTCATTGAAGTTTTCAAAGTCAAAAAAATTTTTATGAACAAACGAAACTAAACTTTTATGTCATTTCTCTCAGTTCGTAAGTCAGGTTCGGAATTATTCACAATTGTTCTCCAACCGTTATGGATTATAGAGAAAGAGATTATACAATTTTTGAAGGTGTTATTGCTAGCTGAACACCCTACGATAACAAATTGTCTATCTCTTGTTTTAAGCATGCTCTTAAAGGCAGACCAATTATTATCTCTTCGAATTAATCTTTTAATTTCACGTGTTTTTACTTTCACGTGCCGTATACACTAAACGCAGGATGTTGTCCGATCGAATAATTTTTGAATTCAAAATAAATGCCTTACCGTGATGCTTATTTGTGGGCTGCCATCAACCTGCCTTCAAATTAACGATTAGAAGTATTTTGTATCCCTCCTGACACATCATTGACAAGTTTTCAGTTCCATTAGTTGTTTCCCAAAGCAGAGCATTTCTGAGTTAATTAACGTACAACACGTCCGAGTAGCATCGTAGTGATCGCAATTCTAACAACAAAACTTGGGTAACTTCTAATGAATGGTTCCATTTACAATATCTTCTTCGTTGATAGTTTTGTGTTCGGGTGTACAACTAGGATTGATTATTTCCTCTTCTTTTTCTAAATGTTTCCGTTTACGTAATTTTGTTCAGTGTGCGTTCTACTTCGACATTCTCTACAAAAAAAGCAGATAAGTTTATAACTAAATACAAACATCGCCAATGTTAAAACGGAGAAAAATAGTTCCCATTGTGTCGTCATTTATTTTATATATATTAATATAGTTTCGATCGTTAGTAGAAAACATTATTTCGAAAAAACTTTTTTTTTATAATCGACTTTAAAAATAAAAGGTATTATACATAAAAACATTCGAAAAGACCCAAATGCGTCGAAACTTCGTCAACCCATCTTATGTGTAGATTAAAAAGTATTAAGCTTAATGCTTGCGAGATAGCATACAAGGGTCAAACAAAAGTTTTAATACAAAGTGTCACGACTGAATAGATCAAAGTAGTCTTTGTGCAAATTGTATGAGGGCTGTGAAAGGACTATGAAAGGTTGAAGATTGGCCTACAAACTCAGCTCGATCAAGAAACCGAAGCATGACAGGTTTCTAAGTACATTTGTTTTGGGCAAGACGCAGTAATAAAAGCAACAATGAAAATATGTATTCTTTAATTTACATAAGAATAATTTTAACATCATCAAAGATCTTAAAGGAAACTGCTTATTGAAGGGACCCCGATGTGAAAAAATCCAAAAATCTTCAGTTAATTGTTTTTTCTACGTACAGCTCTAACGATCTTGAGCTGTTTCCAACAAGCTGAATAACAACTGCTGGAAAATGTAAATGTTGGAGCAATAATATGCGAAAAAGGCGGTTGCAGAAATGAGAACGCATTGCATCGCGGCAATTATGTACAATCCAGGACGACCATAGAATCAGGCTAAAAAAGTGATAACGGGACTAGTGATTTGTTAAGCAGATAAGTGCGTGAAGAATGATAAAAAAATAAATTGTAATGAAGAATTTCTTCGTTATATCGGTATATTTTCAAAGGCAATTGAAAAACCTGCGCACCCCGTCTATTTTCGAGGGAAATGCCATATTAATCATGTTCCGCAAGGTGTTTTAAAACAAGCTAGTAAGCTTTGGAAGCTTTTCAACGTCAACAGGTCAAAAAACAAATAGAAAGTCTATAGCGGGCCATAGCCCACTATTAAACATCCTACATCTGTTCATTTAACGACTTTTGAAAATAAGGCATTATAAGGGAAGTAGTCGAGAATCGAACCATTTTCAATAGCTATCGTACTTGACCCAAAACATATCGACGTGTCGAACTTCATCAAAATGTCCCGAAAATTACGCCTTGTAGGTTAAGCAAAAGAAAACAAGGTGGACAGATGGACAAACAAGCTAAAATCGATTTACGAAGGGACTCCGAATCGATCGGTATAATAAAACGTGGGCCTATCTCAAGTCTTTCTGGGAGTGTTACTTACAAAGTGGACAGGTGGACAGACAAGCTGAGATCGCTTTACGAAGGGACTCTGAATCGATCGGTATAATAAAACGTGGGCCTATCTCAAGTCTTTCTGGGAGTGTTACTTACAAAGTGGACAGGCGGACAGACAAGCTAAGATCGCTTTACGAAGGGACTCTCAATCGATATGTATAATAAAACATAGGCCTATCTCAAGTCTTTCTGGGAGTGTTACATACAGCCGCACAAGCGGTTAAATTGAATTCAAATTTATGAAAAGTGATGGAACATAAAATTGATTAAATGGCTTTTGTTGGAGAGAAAATTGAAAACAAAATTGAAATAGTAAACATCAGCTGTATGCGAATTTATTTCTAAAAAAAGTAATTTTCTCATACGATCGATTCTATAAACATGTATTACGCTAGAGTTGTTAAATATTATAATCAGTAATCAACCTAACGTAAGATGCATTTTGTTGTCGCAATAATTAATTGATTATCGTCCATCATAATGAATGTTACGTAGTAGGCCACACAACCAATCCGACTACGGGACACTTTGACCAAGATGAATAATGTTATGATACAATATCCTCTTACTGTCTGTACTACGGTGCGGTTGTTATAATCTCTTCACTGTGTGTCGATGGACACACACGAGCAGTACATTTAAACAAATCTAATGTAAAGAGCACGTGTGTGTTTGTGTGTGTGTGTGTATATATATGTTTAGATACGTGCTTCGGATTCCCCAGCTCCTTTCATTTAATAGTAACTTGTTAAGCTTGCGTTTATGTTATGTTATGTTGCATTAATAAAAGGAGTGGCGTAATAATACATAGAACAGAAATGCAAAATGGAAATCCCAGCAGCAATATCTGCTGATGGATTCGTAGAGAAGCAGCTTTGCAAACATCAAACGGGTAATTATTATAAATGTAAATGTTTACGTTAACTGCATATGAACGTTCTAATCCATAATATTATTTATTATGTGTACATTAGTTTATCTTCTATTGTAATCATATGTTCTGGCATGTGTAGCGGCGACTGGCTCCTCAGTACGTTCAGTTACTAAGCCTCTATTTCAATTAAGTCAATTTTCGTCAGAAGCAAAATTAATTTCCTTAAGAATCTATTAAATATGCGGTCAATAATATAGTTTTGATTTCACAGCAACTACATACAAGATGAAAAGGAAGGGCTCCACATCATGCTTGCATCTATTGAATTTACAAGCATAAGAAATATTAAATAACTAAAAAATATGGTTACAAAACTTAGTTATCGTTAAGGAGAAAATATATTTTGAAAATAAGTTTCAGTCCGAGAAAAAGGGTCTGAACTTAACTTATTTGTTATTGGAGGACGTGACGGAAATGGCACACATTTATTTAGTTTGAGCTTTAGCTCTAATTTATACCCATGTAGAATCGCGACTAGCGAGATTCGCGGATTCAGATTTCAGTGCGGTTTGCCTATAGTTAGCCATAGTTACAGTGCGTTCTTAGTTGATAAAGGGATAATACGTAGCGCTTGGGCACACACCCACTAGATTGCTGTCACTCCCCTAACTCCGTGTCTCTTTCGGGACTTTTTTCCGATCACCACCATGTTCAACATATAAGGGTCGGCCAGGCGGTTACGTATAGTAACCGCACTGCGCCCTACGAACTGAAAAATACAACTCTGAAGAGTTGTCCCATTTTCTCTTTTACTCAGTGGTAAAATTAAGTCAAAAAATTAAATTTTTCTCTTACGAAATTGTAGTCACACAACGCGCAAAGATTTATATTAAAAATTGGCGATCTGGAAACACAAGAATATGTATTTGTTAAATTACCTTACTATGTGAATTTAAATTATGTTCTTGTCTAGCGAATAGAGAGAACCTAGATTCCGTAAAGTTGACACCAAAAAAGAGACAAGAGTGTCTCACTAGAACTTAACCCTTGTTGGGAATTTTATCAGACCGTTATGAACTGCTTTTGCTAACACGAACACACCTTACAATTTTTTGCAAAAGATTCATCATCACCTGGCGGCATCCTCAGTTTGCAAATTATAGTCATTAGCAATATTTCCATGGGTAGACGTATTCTTTTTACGGGTCACGGATGTGGTATGAACTGCATAGAACAATGAAATTATTTATCTACCCAGGCAATTCCACTGACCCTGCATATGCGACTTTTATTTGATTTTTTGTTGTATTATTTTACTTTTGCGAACTGATAAAAATTTTGAAGTGAACGATAAAGTATATGTTGATTTCCATTTACAAAACATATGACGGCTATTTAAGCAGGAGATTCCTTGTTGTTTCCTCATTCCACTGCACAAAGGTGAGAGACATCATCGTTGAAAAATGCAGAAGCACTGCTTAGATGAATTCTTCGCACGAATTCTTACCTGCCAACTGCTTTGTGCTCTCTCGTTCTTTCTCTCACCCTCTAACTCTCTCTTTCTCACCCTCTCTCTCTCTCTCTCTGTCTCTCTCTCTTTCTTTCTTTCTCTCTCTCTCTCTCTACTATATTCCTCTATCGCATGAGAAAAATTTACCGCCACTAATCCTTTGGCATTTACTTCTCTTTTCTATCTATTATTTAGGTTTCTTGTCCGATCAAAGACTTCTTTTCAATTCGTATACCGAAATCTCCGTAAACAAAATTACGTCGATTTTTGATTTTTAATTTATATAGGATTTTCTACTGAAGTTTCCTTTTTTATTTATTAACTTTGTAAAAGCCAAGTCTGTATTTATATATATATATGTTTAATCTTAAGAGTCAGCTGTTCTTCAATTGTAGGCGATCTTCTTACATAAGAAATAAATAAACATTTTTGATCAGCACAAAATATTTCGTCATTTTATCTGCACGCCATTTGTCGAATATTAACGGTCGATTAAACAGAAATCAAAAGCTTGCAAAGAACAACAAGCTCTCCCCTGTATCACGATTGCTCTCCGATCCCTCTTTACTTTAGACTTACTAGCAACTTTTTTACCTCTTAATTTCCACGTACTTTTAATTGTAAACATTAATTTCGCTTGAATAATATTCAATGCTTTTGGAAATATTTAGAGATTTCGGAATGTTTCATCAGAAACCCAGATGTGTTCGTTATGGCATTTAATGAGGTTCAGACACCGTTATTGTTATTCAGGGCAATAATCATTTCGGGCGAAAGCTGAGTTTCATTTTCGAGTTTCGACTCCCTTATATCACTCAAATCAGGTTGCTCAGAGTTGCATTTGTTTGAGAAAGCAGTACCCTCCTGCTTTCTCAAACAAATCCCTTATGAAAAATGTAGTTTTCGTCTTTGCGTGCATCTGTTTGCCGAACGCGAAAGCTGATTTTCAACTATGTGAATACTTCCCAGCTATAAATGGAAAAAAAAATAAATTTCAGCTGAACCAAGACAAAAATTTTTTGATGATTAAATTTTAAAAAGCGAAAATGTATTCGACAATACAAAGATCTCTTTAAAAAAACCAAGAATATAAAAATACAAGCGCCCAGGGGCTTTTCAACCCTTTTTGTCCTTTCCCCGCAAAATGAATACCTGACAACAATGGCTATTAATTTTGATAATTGGCCTATTAGTGCCACTGACGATTACTCGAATGAATTTACGAAAATGACCAAAAAAAAACTACACAAACTACAGCAGATAAGCAGAAGCAAGAGTCATAAAACCACATATTCGTCATCGGTGACAAATTCGGAAAGCACCTGAACATGTCCGTTTATTCGTCCGTCCATCTGTCCGTCTGCCAAAAATGTGTAACATCCGCGGTAAACGCCCTCCCGTGTGTAAAAGTAAAGATGTCGCCTACAAACTTGCAAAAGAATTTGAAAATGATCAAGACCGCGCAAAGGGCGTGTTGACAATGCCTATGCAACAAAAACTGATATCGTCTTTGTTATTCATTGTTGTGTTGTTTGCTTGTTACTCATAAACTACACAGATATACGATATAATTCCAACTTGTATTCAAACAAATAGAAAAATTTAGCCACGTCCAGCCATTATTGTAGAGTATGGAAATGTAGTTTTTTCCCTTTTTTACTATTTTTTGGATAACGATGATGGGTATAAAACATTCGGTGACAACCGAATATCTTTTCTTACTTGTTTTTGTTTGACCAAAAATGCGTATTATTTCACTTTAGTGCATTTTATTGTTTTACAAATTTTATACAATTTTGCTTTTATTTACGTTTGTATGAATTTGCCGTTGATGGTATCAAGGTTTGACATTTCAAACGTATTTTTCATCCTAAATACATATCGTCATAGCATGCTGTTCGTGCAAGTCTACAAGTCCGTACCAATAGCAAAACCTTTCCCCGGACATGATGCCTGCGTACATAATCCAATCATTCTTAAAGGGTAATTATCCATGAATGCGTTTTTTATGCCTTACACCACTTGTGCTACATGAGTACATTAAGTTTGTGCGCAGGGATGCAATACTCCGAAGAGGACTTGAGATAGACCCATCGTTTATTATATTATATTAATCGATTCAGACCCACTTTTTGAATAGATCTAAGTTTGTCTGTCCGTCTATATGTCTTGCTTTGTTATGTTCAACCTAAGAGTCGCAATTTTTAGGATATTTTGGTGAAATTTCGTACACTGACATATTTTGAGCCAAGGACGAACACTGTTGGCCACTTCTAATGTAAGCAAACTCGTTCTATGGCCAATTGTACTACTCGGGTGGTGGTAGGGCATTTAACTGTGAAGAATGTTTAGCTGCAGGGTTTTTATTTGTTTTGGTAAACATATTTATTTTTATATGAATAAAAAATATTTGTTTTGTAGAATTTTAATATAAAATTTTCTATTATGTCAATAGTTTGCTTATATTTAATAATTCGGTTCATTCAAAAAGTTCCGATTTGCAAAAGTAATAATTTATGGAAGAAACCTATTGTGACTGTGAAAGACAGAGGAACGAAAAATTGTCGATGCGCTGGAGTTATAGTAGATAAGCTTTTAATATTAAGAGCTGCCACCTGTGTGGGCTAAAAGGGCTAAACGTTCACCTCCTGTTTTCTTGCAACCTCAAGAAAATATAGAAAAAGCGTACGTTCGGGCTGTTTCGGTGTTTTCCCATTGAAGTTTTCGATGTGGATGAGAACTTTCAAGTAATCCGTTCGTTTTGTCGCACTCGACCATAGCCCGTCCAATTGTGCAATTAATGTGAAGAAGCGAACTTGCTGCCTCGAAGCTGTCGTCGCTTTATTTCTTGGCTGCAGGCAGTTACTACAAATCTGGCTAAGTTAACCGGTTCAGTGATGGAATAATTATTTCATTGGCTTTGATTTGAAAGTTCTTTAACCATCTCGATGTGCACTTCAGGTACTCTTGAACATGTCATGGTCAACACGTATTTTCATTGATACGGATTACAGGTGATCAGCAAATATCGGATGTTTTATGGCCCTCTAGTATCGCTTACTTTAAAGTCACCGATTTAATCATTTTACACGTGGACAAACCGATTTTCTAGACACGATCAATAAATAGTGGAAATGGTTTAAACTGCAATTTGTGATTACTTTTCAGTTTCACTGCGTACTGCTCTTCTCGATTGCCAATCAATCTGCGAAAATAGTTGCGTGGTAAGATATCTTAAAGAATGTTGGTTAGGTTAGTAAGAATGAGTAGTAGGCGACCGATTTACTTAACATAGTACTACGTACGTAGTGTAGCGTACTAAAGTTTGCTTGTTTTCTCTCTAAGCAACAACGCGATAATTTTTTTTAACAAAACTTTCACTTGATATGTTTTTAGACATAACTACCGCTTATCCTTGTCCAGCATAAGCCTCCTTGAACATTAGAAAAAGGCGTTGATGGTTTGAAAACAAAAAGAGAATTTTGCGAATACTTTGCACTTCCGACAGAGTTGTTGAATGTAAGCCATTCAAAAAATTGTCTTTTGGAATGCATTCCATACGAAAAATGTACTCGTGGTCTAATCAAACACGTCAGTGGGTCTGTATACAAATGTGTGTCAACTTAAAAAATATTTTTAGGAAGCTAAAGGAGACCAAAAAACAAAAAAGAATCTACCATAAAACGTAATTAAACAATTAAAGCAATTAAGTAAACGTCAAACATGTATTTATTTGTTCATGTCGTTGTTTGTTGTCATTGGATGTTGGCTGACTGCAATGACAATTGCTATCGCAATTACAAACGCAATACTGGAGCTTTAAAGTGGCAGAAAGTGAGTGCGTCCGGGCAAAGTGTTAAAAACGCTTACGTCGATCAAGCAAGAAACACTAAGCGTGCTTTTCATTGTATAAATAAAAATTTAGGTCTTCGGAGTAGGAAGAAATAATTGTATTCTAATCAAAAAAGCATTTAAACTAAACAGAAGGTTCTAATGTCAGTTAGGGTGAAATTCAATATTGCTTTGCCTTCACCATAGATAAGATATATTTAGGAGTTTCCTTTGACTCAATATCTTTTTTAATGTAACGTCAAAAAACTAAATTTTAAAGTCCAACAACATTTAATTCTATGCCTAGAAATTTGAATAATCAATTTTGCTAAATAACTAAATTTGCATTAAAAAAAGCTGTGATATTTACAACACATCAGCGCCATGCGACATTTGGTTAAAAGGAAATAAAAAGTAAAAAAAATAAATTTTGTCTTATTGAAGATTTGCTCATCACTTTCATTTTAATAAAGAGACTTTTCGATTGCTTATAAGTCTCATAAAATAAGTGCCTTCACTTTATCTGGTTATACTGCAAACACGGAAAATTCTTTAAAAGAAGATAAATGCCTGCCTATGAAATTATCAACAATGTGGACGATATTTAAGGACATCTATAATTCCAAAACGCTTTACTGTAAGGCTTTTTTTTTTTTGGGGGGGGGGGGGGGGGGCGGGTTGTTGAGTAAAATTGGACTAAGCCAATAAAATTGTGGCTTAGATGTCCGAAGTGCAATA
>KK502495.1:632554-647959 GCA_000688735.1 Glossina austeni | reverse complement strand
ATTGTATATATGTTTTTTTTTGTTTTTGTTTAACAAATATTTGTTAAGCAATTTGCTAAAATATGTTTATAAAAAAGAAAAATGCATGCACAACTATTTAATTGAATTTTATTATTTCATATAACTTCATTTTTAATTTATTTAACAAGAGATTATCGCGATATGTACTAATTTTATTGAATAATCAATAAGTAGAGGGGGAGTGGGAAAGTAATATATATTTATGTGTATATGTAAATGTATATATAAAAAATCTTATGAAACAATCGTTCACATCACAAGTGTATGTGAAATGCTTGATTTATTCATTTGCATATGGCTTTGTTAGCATTTATATATGATTTCAAATAAATATAAACTAATTAACAAATGTTTGCAATTAAAAAAAAAAAAAAACTACGAAATAACTCATGATAAGATGAGTAATAGGGTGGTAAACAGTTTATCCTCTTATCTAAGGTTTATAGGATTAAAAAGATGTGACGGGGCAGTGTGTGTATATGTCTATATATATATATATATAGATTTTTAAAATGCTTTTTCCGTAATTATACGTTCGATTTCTATCCACAACAGATTCATAGGACTTTTTCCAGAGTCTTAATAAAATGGCGATCTTTGTGATATGCTTAAGATGGGACCCAACCCCGTCCATCCGTAAGTCCGTTTCGTATTATAGTTCTTATTCTTCTGCATTGTATTGTTTGTTCTCTTACGCTGGTAAAGACTTTCCAGGTAGTTGTGAACTTATACTTATCTATGCGCTTTGAAGTTACGCCCGCTGATATGCATTTTCGTTTCGAAGGGAAGGCTCACAGTTTATCTGTAAATACATTAGGCGAAGATTAAGTGTGAGATTCTGACACGGTTATGAGATTTTTTTGGGTGGAAGGAATATCTCCTGAAAACCCATTATTGTTCGTCCAGTGAGACAGTTTAGAAAATGGCATTTATAGCAAACAAAGCGCAAAGTGTATAATACCAGGAGATGAGCATGGAACCTTGTCGCTTATGCTCAAAAATATGCATCTTATTAGGAAGATTACGGGTAAACTTTATTTGATTGGCAGAAGAGGTTCTTCTAAGCGATAGTTTGAAGCAGTATCTATGCCGATAGGATAGGATTTTCTGAATATTACTTCAGTCGTCCTTAAGGAAATATAACGATGAAGTGTCAATGCCATTTAATAAATTAGTCAGTCTAGACCGCAGGTGGGAAACTGTGGTGAAATTTGAATTTTCAAAGCACGGCAGAGCCCGGAGGGGATTAAATGCATTATTTGTAACAAACGTATTTATGTAATATAACGAATGCCCTAAACACGCTTATAGGTTAAATTGGGAGTGTTCCTGATTTGTTATTACATCCATTACATTAGGATGTAATTTGCTAGCAGCTAATCGAAAAACTGCTTCTAAATTGTCATCTCTTTAGAGCTTTATCTTGTATCGTTGCAAATAAATATTTCAAGATCCAACTATTTTTAAAAAATGCCGCATTCTGCTTCAATTTTGCTTCTTTTTAAATCGCCCGCTTTGTGGCCTAATTAATAGGAAAAAATCAAATTTCACTGAGCCTGCAGGGAAGGCAGACAAGTGTGCACTGCCATGTGCGAACAAATTGTTTGATATTTGAAATTTTAAAGCTAGCGGGCCGGGTTAGATGACATCACAGGCTGGATTAGCTCCGCGAGTCGACGTTTACCCATCCCCGGTCTAGATAATTTCTTAATTCGTTCGCCAGTCATGTTTTCACTCGCTAAAAGTGAATGCAGGATGCGCCCGGAGGTAGCACTGGTAGTGCTTTCGCAGTGCAAATGCAACTCTACACAGAAATGAAACAATTCTATACAGAATGTAAAGCTGTGCAAACTACGTCAAATTTCCGCTTTATGAATAGAAGCGATCATCATTCCTATCGTTAGCAAAGAATATCCGTTCGCTTGCATGCTTTGCAAAAGCAAAGCCAAGTTGAAAACATCAACTCTGTATCTACAGCGTTTTTGTCGAATCCTTATCTGGGTGGTAATCATGTATAAAAAATTTAGCTTTCGCCTTTGTATTCAGCTGTTTTTGTCAAAAAGCTACATGTTTACCGCTCCGAACACTGCATGGAGTCAAGCGCATAACCAGCAGTATACAAACCAGACGTTTCTTCCGAGCTGCGTATTCGTGTCAAGCGTCATGCCATACTTCAGCAGTTTATCAGATATTCGGAACCCGGAAAAGATAAAAACGTATGTACGACAGACACCGTAACACGCATAATATATTTAAAATCAAGCTAATTATCAACTTTATTAAGGTTCAAACAAAGAACCCGGTGTTCGCATTGACCTTTTTTTAGTCATCTGATGTTGCTTTGCTGACTCACAGAAGAAAAAGAAGATGTGCTTTCATGTAACGAGGAGCATTTTTCTTTCCGACTTTATCGCCTCAATCGCATCAAAGCGATGTACTGGAATTTCGGGAACAGACAGAAGTCAGACGGAACGAAATCAGACGTATGCAGCGGTTGCGGTGTCTCGATTGACACGAAAGAAGGAATGCAGTTGAAGAAGCTTCATTATGATGGACCGAGTTTGAGGACTAAACGATATTTGCGCGATGTTAAGAACGCCTCTTCTTCTTTGAATGCTTTATATCAATCAAAAACACTCGCTCTAGACAATTCATTTTCAACAAAAGGCTTTCCAATATTCCGGAAGTCAAAATTACCCTTTTGGAGCAACATTTGAAGCAACTTCTCTGTAATATTGGATTGGACAACGATTTGTTTCATTTTCATGTAAATACTGGATCAGTTAAATAATATATGCGTGCAAATTTTTGTCGTCTTATCTGGTTGATGAGTAATAAGAAGTTTATGTTTGTGTATGATAATGTATTGTGGGCGGTTAATTACGACGATTCGACCCACTTCGCGTGCAAGAACCAACAACGGTTTTTTGCCAAATTTGAAGTCAACAATTTGAGTACCGGAAATATGTTTTCCGCAGACGGAGACGTAGAAGGGCAGGGACGTATGCCTAGATCGATTTAGAATTTGATTTTGATTCAATATATTACATGGGGTCGCCAAAGCTTTCTTGTAAGTGTTGCAAACCTTTTGCCCGGGTGAATATTGCTTGGCAGTGGTGGATATAAAAATATCCACCAACATTATTGACGTGTGCAACTCATGTCAACTTTTAATCGTCGACATGTAGCTATCCGGGTGATTTTTAAAAATTTCATTTATTTTCAGAGGATTTGTAGGTTTTGATACGGGTGAGGTTGTACAACACTGCAGGCATGAAAATTGTAGCTTGAAATGTCAACTATCAAGAGTGTGTCAGTATCACGTAATCTGAGTGTGTTGCCCAATATACGGGACTAAACGCCATTCAGTGACAAAATTCTCTCAATACCTTTTCATTAATCGTAATACACAGGAATTTCTTCTAACGCAAAGCCATTTGCTGATTAGAATAAAATAATATTTATAAGCAATTTAACGGAATAGCGCTCCAGTCCAAACATAACTTCGGAAGCCTTTTCATATTTTCTTCATTGGCTGCTTAACAGTCTTGCTAAGTACATCCAAATATTTTTCTTCACCTCTTGAAGTTTAGCGCCGCAATGTGTCAAAGTCCCCTTATTATAAGTATCAAAGGCAATATATCGTCTTTAAGAATGCTACGAAACGAGGCTCAAGTCATCGCGAAAGAGCGCTACGTTGCCACGGAAAACTTAAGAGTGAATCTTATAAGCTTGTTAGTCATTGCGTGTCATTGAGTTCTCGTTCTTGAAGTTCGATCAATTTTAAACGAAATAGATCTGCACATGCAAGGTTTACTATTACCTCGAAGGCCAATATTTCGTCCTTAATAAAACTACGAAGCGCGACTCAAGTCGTTGCGAAGTGGTAACTTTTCTGCCACTGAAAATTGAAGAGTGTATCTTATGGTGTGTATCGGTGTATCGGTTGGTGTCATTGAAGCTTCCTTCTTGAAGTCCGATTAATTTCTGCAGATGCAAAGTTCACTGGTAACTTATTAGCATAAAAAGTGAATCTCGGATTCCTGTTAGTCATTTGGTGTCATTGAACTTCCCTTCTTGCAGTACGATCAAGGTCAAATGAAATGGATCTGCAGACGAAAGGTTTGCCATTGGATTGTAAGTCCAAATTGTCTGTTGAAGTGCCTGCTGAAGATTGCGTTTAGCGTTAGGTGCAACCGTAATGGCTTATCTTACATTCTTGGCAATCGCTTTAAAAGCCTTTCGAGACTTCTTTCCGATGATTTCAACGTCAGTTGGTCTACGTTTAATCCATGCTTCATCTACGTCTTACCCCTAAAATGAATCATAACGGATATCTAAGAGCATTGCTTGATTGCTCTTTAAGGTGACATCTTCCAATGAGAGCAACTAAGCAAAGGTGAGCTCACCTTTAAGTAAGTCCGCATATTCAGTTCAACTTTTGATCAAAGCTTTTAGTAAAAAACTCGAAAAGAAGATTTGAGTTACTAGCTGCACTCAACTTGCTTGGTCTCAAAACCAATTGAAATGCATCGGTGATAAAAAAAGAAACTCCTATAAGTGCGAGTTTTTTACCTGTAAACTCTAAAGGCCTGTAACTTTTCTTGTATGTTGTGTATACATGTAATACAAAAAGTAAATTTGCCTGTATGGCCGCTAATTAGCAATTAACTGAACGTATAGTTGTTGTTGCTATCGTGTTTCATTTCTTATGTATTGTAAAAGTGTGACTAGAATTAATTGGTTTTTATACAGTTTTTGTTTAAATTTTTGCATTAAAATTATAAAACAAGTAATAGACAATATATAATATATATATGTGTGTGTGTGTATGTGTTATAATGTAATTCGATCTATGCGCATGCATATTACATACATACATAGGTAGTTATTAACTTAGTAAACCTAATATTTATAAAATATTTGGGAGATTTCTTCATCATTTTTCTTTGTAATCGATAATCATTTTAAATTCAATTAATTTTCTTATAAAAAAATATACTTAATATGAAAATATTATATTAAAATTATTTTAAAATTAGATTTAAACGTAAAAAAAGGCAGTCAAAAATATCATTGGAATCGCTGTTTTTCTTTCTTTTCTCTTTTCTCTTTTGTTTTTTTTTTCTTTCTTTCTTTTCTTGTTTTGTTTATTCTTGTTGTTACTCCACTTTGTTTAGCACATAAATAAAAAAAGTTGAGCAATAAGAAGACATTCATGTGGATTTTCAGCTTAAGCCGAATTCTTTGATACCCACCAATTATTACACATTAGCTTGAGAAGGTTTTTTCCTGCTGGCGTTAGCTGATACATGGATTTACAGAGAACAAAAAGTATGTTGGAAAAATCCTATTATGGTATAGGAGAGAGAACAACGTTTAATGTTAGCCATAATAATTAAAAGTATATATACATTTCCTGTAAGAATCTACCTTACAACGGATGCCAACGGTGCGTTTCCAGCGTTGCTCGGCATTAGAAAGAGTGCATACGTGTAGATATTCTATGTAAGGCTTTCAAGTTCTGTTTCGATTTTTATTTATTTTGTAACTACATGGCTTATGAAAGCCAAATCCGTCCATACTTCCCCAGTTGAAGTGTTTTTTTGAATGGAATGGTAGACCATCGCTGCCAATATGTACTCAAAGATAAGTCAAGATAACTAATCTTTGCTTAAAGAGACGTCAATAGACTTAACAATGCAATTTCTTCCAAATACGAAAAGAGCTATGTTAAACAAGCTGGTCTGAAAAATTGAACCTGAATGGAGCCTGAAAAGTTGAGCCCATTTATAAAGCTTTAGTTTCAAAACTCAACAACTTCGTTGAATGAAATTTGCATATAAATTTTGATCTCCTGATCTTCTACTATTATCTATAGCACTTGAAAAGTATCGTCATTGTTGTTTTACATCATAAATCTCATCCTGCGGCACAAAGCATATCATGTTTGTCTGGCGTTTGTCTGCTGCAGACTTGTGTTAAACCTACAGTTCGAAGTTTTAGAGATATTTTCATCAAATTTGTTCTATTTCCTAAACCATCATATGGTATAGGGCATGCTAACGAGTTAACTGTGTATTACGAACATATGTGTCATGATCCGTCCATACGTCGTTGCCGAATTTCCTATTATCAAATTGTATCACAATGAATGCGTATTTTCCATAATAATGAACTTTAGAAAATGTGTTTGTCATTTAGTCAAGTCACTCCACTACAGCCCAAGTTCATATTACACATACTCTGCGTTTGACGTCTATACGAGTATATCGCTGAAGAGGTCGATATGGCTGTCTGATGCAGCCTTATGTTGAACCTATATATAGATCGAATTTTTCGAGTTCGAATTTGCATAGAACCTGGTACTGAGATATGGTTTGATCCAGTAACGAACCCTATTGATGCTTGCATTGGATTTTTTGACAATTCCCCTCAGAACGTTGTATTTTGAAAATCCTATGATATGAAAAAAAATCAACCATTACGTAGATATGTGTACCGATAAAAATCGGTGAAAGTATTTTGTTTGCCTATAGTAAAGATATCTGGAAAATGGGATGGGACAATATCTTCCCCCATCCACCCGTGTTGCAAAAAAAACTTTCTTTATCTTATATATGACCTATCCCTGGGATAATCACTGAGGTCACCCTATAAGTGCAACAAGGTGATGGTCAAAAAGCTGTGTGAGAGGGAGAGAGGTAGTTGGCGTAGCCGAGGTAGTATAGAGTATTTAAAGTATACAGTAATTAGTTGTCGACCTTGTCCAACTATAAAATTTTTAAACCACAAGCTTTCGCACTTGTAACACACACCCAGCTAGCGAAAGCATTTTTTTCCTCTTGGAAACGTCCTGTGTTGTGTCGTGTATTCTTTGTTTTCCTATCATAAGCTCCCAAATTTTCTTCTCTTTACCTTCCGTATTTCAATCATTCTATTTACGTTTCGGTTCTTTCACTTTAAAGGATAAGGCATAGTACAAAAGAAGTAAAACTGCGTACGCAAAGCATTACAATTCATTCTAAAGGCCTACGTGTGCTTACTTTAATGCCAACGATTTTTTATGAATATATTCAGTCCCGGAAAATGCCGAACAATAACATACCCAGCAGTCTTCACAAAATAAAGACACTCGCTGTGTAGATGTAAAGGAAGATTGTGAAAGTAACCTGTAAAATGCTCATCGAAAACTCGAGTTTTGTCCGCACGTTAGGCTTGAGGAAAATGCTGCGACTTATAGATTATGTAAATCGCAGGCACCAAACACATAAATGCAGTTGCGTGCCCTTCTATCCCACACACAGTGAGGAGTTGTATGCCTCTTTTAGCAGCTAGAGAAACGCCTCATCGATTTATGTAAATCCGTTTCCTGGCCTCTTCCCTTTCTGCCAAAGAAAACCTGCATACATACTTTGCCTACGAAAAAAAAAGATGGGAAGAATTGATAAATTTTTTGGGTTTTTAAGCCAGCGTAGTGACATGACGATTAGAACCTTTGCTATAAATATAAAGTATAAGCAAAGTTGATCATCGGAAGACTATAAGAAAATTAGAACTTCTTCTTTAAAGAGATTTTATTCAGTTTCGATTTGATTGCTTTGCTGTATCCATCTCTACAACCCCTTACCTATAATGTTAGAATTTTCAAATTGTAAAAATTAAAGTAAAGCAGGCGAAAACGTCACGGTCCGCCATTAAATGCCCTACACCACCCTACTGATATTCATGAAAGGACTTTTCAAAATAATGTTTTATACAGGAAGCGGTCGAAAAAGTGGTTCTGCTGGAATTATTCTCAATAGCCTTCCTCTTTGGGTCAAAACATACCGGTGTACCAAATTTCACCAAAATATCTCAAAACTTGTGGCCTGTACGTTGAACGCAATGCGGACAGGTGGACAGACAATCGGTATAATAAAAGGTGAATTTATCTCCAGTTCTTTTAAGTGTTGCGTACATCTGCACGAACTTAACCAACATTTGTAACACAAGTGTTGCAGGGTCTAAAAGCCACCTTCACAAAAGCTTAAAGAAGATAGAGATGGAAGATGGCGGCAACTTGAAAGAAATCTGGAACATCTGGAAACTGTTTTAATGCTTAGCAAAGATATTTCCAAAAGAAGATCCGACTCATTGGCAAAACAATTAACGGAAAGTTTTTTTAGTCTTTTTTAAATGGTGGGTATCCGAGGTCTGCTCAAAGGCGAAGACGAGACATCGTCGTACATGTTCTTCACAAAAACATTAATCGATTAATAAGAGCATCATATTGGATGCCTGTTAATTAAACCGTTATTATTGCTATCGCTTTTCTAAAATTAATTTATCTAAAATAAGGCCAACATATATGACGACATACATGAAAACTAGTTATGAGTATTTATTAAGTAAAAGTAAATTAAAATTAAAAAGCACCATATGTGCGCTCCGGCTCAGGGTATGACGAGCAACATACCAAGAGTTAACAGACGTATCCAAGAAGCTCAAGTTGCACAAAAATCCCGACAGCCATCAAAATAGTTATACGATAACATGATATGGTCGTTTTTAAATTAAATAACGAAAAAGAGTAGGTGGTTGAAGTAAGTAAATAAACATAACAGTAATAAGAACTGGAAAAATGTTAGTTCGAATTAATTACCGACAAAAAATGTTTGATTAATTCAATCGACTTTTTGCTTTAATTAACGCTTTTATCATAAGTAATATATTCAGTAATTCTTTACTTTAAAATCCTTCCTACTTTTATTACTCGTTTATTTTGTTTACTTATTTTTCTTTTTTCTTTTAGTTTATAGTTAAAAGTTAAACAATTAGTCAAAATTGAAGTGACGATGAGAACTGCGACTGAAAGTACATTTATGAGATACATTGAATAACTTTTATCAATATTTAAAACAAAATATCCTTCAACTTTCGAGTTTATTTTGTTCATTTCAAGGTTTTTTGATATTTTCATACCCATCACCCACAGATGGTCATCATATATAAGATTGCGATTGTGTCGTTCAAGGAGCCTTTAGGTAGAAGGAGAGAAGAGAGTTTATCATAGCTTTCGACTATTCATTCGAAACTCGTTCAACAAAGCCTTTACTAAAAAGATGGAAGTATTTCATAACGTTCGGCTATGTACGTCTGTCTATTCGTCCGTTTATTGCTGAAACTTCTTCAGGTAGCCTTTAATCAGAGGGATAAAAGTTAATCGCGATGACTCCTTCGAAATTCATTCATAAAGTCTTTAGCTAATAAGGTTGTCTGTCTATTCGTCCGTTTGTTCAGATAGCATAAAAGTTAATCGTAGCCTTCGACTACTCGCTGGAAACTCTTTCAGAAAGTCTTCACTAAAAAGATGGAAGTTCGACTATGCACGTCTGTCTATTCGTCCGTTTGTTACTGAATCAATTGTGAAAACTAAAGCTCGATATATATGCTTTTTGTAATAGGCTACAGATAATCATCGTTACTGAGCATCAACAAATTGCAATTACCTCTAAAAAATAAAAAAAAGTAGAGAAAAAACAAATTTTGTAATTATTTAAAAGCCCTGCAAATTTCGTATTTGAAAGTTAATGTAAAAAAGAATCTACACTCGCACATTTAGCGAAGAGTAATTTATGATCATTAGGGTGGTAGGTGTTAAAAATTCGTCTTATGACGAACATATGCTTTATGATTTGCTTAAATGTAAATTAAAATATTTCAGTTTTATTTTTTTTTTTTTCGTTTTTTTTACTCGTTTTTCTACTTTGTCTGCAAGTCTCATCTTCGTTTTGCCCGGTTTTTTTCTTTAATTATAATTCTAATAATAAATTACTTTTAATACTTGATTTATGTGTTGTTCGATTTGCTGTTTGATATTAAATTACATTATTATTTGTAGATGTATATATGTAATTGCGATAAAATGTTTTAATTTTCATTATTCATTAGAATTAATGGTCTTTGCGCTACCACTTGATTAGAGCTAACTGCTTAACATAAACATTCAGTCACAGGCCATATGGCAACAATATTAAAATCAATTTCGACGCCTGCTCACCAATCAACATCTGCCGATAGTTGTCGCTCTTCACGACGAGGGCAACGTCCATGTCTTTTAATGTATGCCCCATACTCACAGGTCGGTAATTTGCAGCGTCCCTCAAGAATGCATCTGAAAAATGAATGAAAATAAAAATTATCTAAAGTTGCTTTCATGACATTTTAAAGGAATCTTTTTTAAATGATTTACTTTATTGCATATAGTTATTAGTTAGTAGGTGAATTGTTTTATTCATATACTTACTTCCGATCGTTCATCGAAAAATGTTCCATGCCCCGTTTCAGCCAATCACAGCCCGTATTACCCGAAGAACAATCGCAACGGCAATAACCGTCTTCCTGCAATATCTTCTCGAACAAGTTGGGACAATTGCAATTTAGGACAGTGGCGCGACGCAGATAAGGAAATTGATTATTGGCTATGCCTTCTAAGCCGCCGCCATATAACTGATGATAGTCGATAGCATATTCGGGTGCACGCTGCTTTGACTTTTCCACACAATGACACTCGGTATGATTGATAAAAGTTAAACGTTCAATACTGCCCTGCGTTTCATTCAGGCTTATGACCTAAACAAAAAACGAAACATAAGTTGTTTTTATTAAAATTATAATTTTTTGATTACACATAATAAGCGAAACAAGTAAGAAAATCAAATTCGTTCGAGATCGAATCTTTTATACCCATCACCGTTTACCCCAAACAAAGACAAAAAAAATAAAAGAAGAAAAGTCTTCATGCTCTATAGCATGGAGTGGGCGCAGTTGATTTCTTCTATATTCAAAATGAAAGCTTTTGTCGTAGAGGCATGTGGACGTTGTAAGCGTATCCTTTACAAAGTTTAATTCAGCTAGCAATTCTTTTGCAGATTTGTAGGCGATATCTTGATTTTTGCTGACGGGAGAATGTTTACCACAAATACTGCAAAGTTGCGCAAACCGACAGATGGACAGACGAACAGGCGAACTTGTTTAGGTGCATTCAAGAGCTGCAACTGGCCAAGAATTTGTATACTTTATGGGATTTTTGAAACTTACTATACTGTTGGGTAGGCGTGGTCAATTTTTTTCATTCTTCAGCACAATTGGTACACCATCGCCCCTAGAATATGCGATCAAATTTTTATGCATTTACTTGCTGTAGTTTATGAGCAACTTAGCAAAAAACCAATTCTTCATTCCCTTTGAAAAACAGAGGCGTCCTCAGATTACGTGGTGCTGTGGTCGTGTCTTTCGATCGATTTGGCCCATTTTCAATACCAAACCGCGTGCAAGGATTTCCAATGTTTTTGCCAAATTTGATGCCGACCAGGAGAATACCATAGACATTACAAAGAAAGGCAGACGGATAGACCGACATGTTTACGCCGGGTTAGAATTTGATCATGATTAAGCACATATATTCCTTTAAGGAATTTTCGCATGTCGCAAATGTTCTGACCAGACTAATATATCCCCCATAGTTCGGCGATGAGTATACAAATTTTATAATTACGAAAATATTAATAAAAAATTATAAACAAAAAATAAATAAAATATGGATTTGAATAAAATTGCTAAGAAAACATAAAGAAAACATAATTTAAGATATTATAACCAGGCGAGGCCGATGGTTAGATACCCTGTATCACTTCACCCAGTGCAAATATCCCCTCTTTTCGATAAGCATAAATTAAAAATTACACACAATTTTCAAGAAAACCCGCATTTTGGAGGATGCCTAAAGCGATTGCTTTTCATGATAACCCTTGTATATGTTAGGATCTAAAAAATAGGCATACGCGACTCAAATTGAATGAATAAAAATATTAAAAATTAACCCTTTTTCTGAACGGCATACTATTCATTAGAAATCTTAAATGATGTGGGGTCTAAGAAATAGACCCAAGTGGTTAAAATTTGGTCCACTTAATTTTTATGTCAAATTACTATCACGAACAAGTTTTCATCAAAAAAACGTTAACGAATAAACCTTTAAGAGATATAAGGCTTTACGTCCCCTGAGAATCCTTATATGTTTTGGTATCCCAAGCTATGTGGTCCACATGCGGTAAGATTGATTTCTTTATCACTATATTGTTATGAACCAATCTTCACTGTGACATATTGAAAATTAATCCTTTATACCATATAAAGATTTAGTTTTCGTACGAATGGTTATATGAAAGGGGTTCAAAAAATTTCCCCATCCGAACCAAATTTTTCATTCCAATCTACAACGTCGAAATACTGTTAGAGAGAAAGTTTCGCGTCGCGAGGAATCGTTCGAACAATAGACTCTTAAGTTTGGTCGTCTCTTTTCTCGTCTCATATGATGCTTGCCACTTTAAGCCAATGAAAATGTATTACCAAAACAAATTTCGAAAAGTAAACAATAAAAAAAAATAAAAAACAAAAAAATCTTACCTCCTACTAAAATATTACTGCATAACCACGTATATATGCCTAACACATTGTGTTTCGAAGACAGTGGCATCATCAAAAGCTGGCACTTTAACATACGAGCATCAAGGCAATAAAACATTTATTTATGCATATAACGAAAGTTTTCAAGAAACGTGTATACACAGAAATTCAGTCTGGTTTACAAAACAATTAACAAGAGTAGAAAACTTTTAAATGAATTCAAATGTACTTTAGATATTTCTTTTCTTTTATAAACTTCTTGCCATGAGTGTTACAACTGATGCATATGTACACACCTGCCGCAAGTGTAAATTTTTCCATCGTCTAACCACAACTATGTGGTATTAAGAGATACATACGTACTGCCAGCAAGCTCTCATACTCAAGAAGATAAAGAAGAAATAATTTTTTCGTTAATCGAAAAAGTACTTTTTATACCCTACACATGCGGTACAGGGCCTATTAAGTAAAGATGCACTCATCTTCTATTACACCGATCGATTCAGAATCATTTTCTGAATTGATCTAAGCCTGTACGACCGTCCACAAAAGCTTGTATCGCAGGTCGTAATTTTTGATGAAATTTGGTACACTGACGTGTTTTGACCCAAGGACGAAAGCT
This sequence comes from Glossina austeni, assembly GCA_000688735.1. Lineage (NCBI taxonomy): Eukaryota > Metazoa > Arthropoda > Insecta > Diptera > Glossinidae > Glossina > Glossina austeni. The sequence goes on along the minus strand of KK502495.1, from coordinate 634,866 downwards.
ATTGAAAATTGTTTGGATCGGCCCACTTTTTGGCCGCTCCCCATAAAACCTGCAAATTTTCAAAATTCCTCGATAAAAGTGGTCAAATAATAGTATTTCAGCGATCTAAACCGGTGAGAACACTTCGGACCGGATGGGCCAATTTTTTGAACACCCTCTCAAATAACGAAAACTGAAGTTCATATGACAAAAAGTTCTAATTTTCAATTCTTCATGATGAAAATCAGATCGTAATGGTGATTTAACACTGTTTCTACCAAAGGTGTCAAAAAGACACCTTTCAAATTTGAACTTAATATTATTCTCTAAGTGTAATCACGTTTTCTCAATTCATGTTTTGACTTTTCATTTGATAACTTTTTAATTTATTTGGCAGCATAATTTTCCTTCAGCTCATGCTAAATTTAAATATAAATATCTGGTATACCTATTTCTACCATGGGATGTCTTTTTGACACCTTAACGATTTTACAACATTTTCAAATTTTAAATAGACTTGTTGTTGTAGACTATTTCAATTCTAACTTATAGAGACATTTAGGTTATAATTCTAGAAAACCAAGGAACTGTTATTATTTTTATAAACGGTTGCTGTTTGCAATACTGCAGTTTACTGCAGATCATTGAAGTGATAAGTTCTAGAGGTAATTGTGTAACGCAGTTTTGCTATTTTGTGGTCGTGTAAAATTTCTTGAAATTATAATTTCAGGTGTGTGCATAGGAGTGTTTATAACTTTGGTTAATTTATATATTCTTATTTATATGTAATCCTAAGGATGGACGAAATTTCAAAAATTATCGTGCTACTGCAGCAAATAAATAGTATAAGTGAAATATGTTCGTAGATTGATGAAGACTCACAATCTGAAAGAATTGAGTTGTCTGAATTTTCCGAAAGTGCCTATGAAATCTATAGCGAATATGAAAATGAGTTCTCGAACACTGAAGAAGAAAGGGAAGATATTTTGAATGCAAGTAGGAGATGAAAAAGAATGAGGTTCCTAACAGATCCTTAAGATGACAGTGAGAAAAATAATGGACAGGGGAATGTTGAAATAGCTATAGATGGTACAGTTTGGAAAAAAATTGAAACAGGCTTCTCTCGTGGGAGAGGACGCCTTCATACTATTTTGAAAGATGTATCTGGTTCAACTAGATATGCCGAAAGAAATATTAGGAAGGGTAGAGTAAGCACAGCATTTCATTTACTATTACCATGATAACCATACTATGAAACACATTATATAATATATGGGGTCGATATGAGTGACCAAATGGCTAGCAAACATAGTGTCAAATGTAAGTGCCGTAGATGGCCTATGCAAGTATTTTATAATATCCTTGATTTGATGGGAATAAACGCATGGGTATTATACATAGAAACGACGGGGAAGAATATTTCACAGAGAGATTTCTTATTCAAGTTAGGAGAAGAACTCGCAGCTGAGTATAAGGAACGTGAAGGGAGAACGGCGGATACGGCGACATCATCAATAGCCTTATGTGAAATCACTTTTTTTTCAAAAAAGGGGAAAAATGCCAAACAAAACAATGCTCAGGTAATAGAGTAATTAAAATTTGTTCACTGTGTAACAAATATACCTGCACAAGTTGCTCAATAGAGAAATCATTCGTCTGCATGAAATGTTTTATTGAATAAGTAAAAGTCTTTTACAACATTTTATTGTATTATGCGTATCATATTTTATAATGAAAATTAAATTTAATTTTAACGAAAATTGGAAGTTTACTAAGTTAATAATTTTGCAATGTACAGTTATTTTGTAATGATAATATAAAATGTCTTTATATACAAAAATTGAATAATTATTTTCACAGTTATTTGCATTCAAATGCAAGGCTGCCAAAAAGACACCTTTTGGTCGAAATAGGTATACACAAAATCGTGGTAGAAATCGTGTTAACGTAAAGTAATTAACTACTAAATTTAGATCATCCCGGCCTATGTTTGGGATCCCATCCAGTACATCCTATACGAGGATTTTCACGAAAATTGATTCTTCATTGGGCAGATGTATAAACTTTAATACGTTACGATGACGATTGATCCATAAAAGTAATTTGGTATCAAAATTAACTCTACAAAATTTGGACTACATAGGCCGATTTTTGGAGCCTACACTATATAAGCATTTTCATGAGCACTTTTTTTAGGCAGAAAAGTCCGAGTTTTAATATTTTATAATGAAAATTGATCGATGGCAGTAACTTGATATAGCAATTAACTGAGCAGAATTTCGAGCATGTACTTCAATTTTTGAACCTTTCGGTCGGTCACAACCATGCTAATG
>KK502495.1:604806-631656 GCA_000688735.1 Glossina austeni | reverse complement strand
CTAGTATCGATTTCATAAGCTTGCACAAATTTTCAAATTTAGCTTTGTCTTCTTCACGTTTCTTCTTTTCATCTTCGTCCTCTGGTAATTCCAAACCTTCTTTGGTTACAGACACCAACTGTTTGCCCTTATATTCTTTCAAGTGCTGAATTATATACTCATCAATAGGGTCGGTCATGTATACTACTTCAAAACCACGCACTTTAACTCGTTCAACGAAAGCCGAATCGGCCACTTGTTCTTTGGATTCGCCAGTGATGAAGTAGATATATTTTTGAACATCCTTCATACGTGACACGTAATCAGCTAATGAGCAGAAGTCATCACCGGAAGCTGAGGTGTGGAAGCGTAAGAAATCGGCTAATTTGGCACGATTGCTGCTATCTTCGTGAATACCCAATTTGAGATTTTTATTGAATTGATCATAGAACTTTTTGTAAAGCTCCTTATCTTCAGTTAGTTCCTCGATTAGTTCCAGGGTTTTCTTAACGAGATTCTTGCGAATAACTTTGAGGACCTTATTTTGCTGCAACATTTCACGAGAAATGTTCAATGGCAAATCCTCAGAATCGACGACACCTTTGATGAAATTCAAGTATTCGGGAATGAGATCTTCGCAGTTGTCCATGATAAAGACGCGACGTACGTACAATTTGATATTATTGCGTTTCTTTTTGTTTTCAAATGCATCGAATGGTATACGCCGTGGAACGAAAAGTAAGGCGCGGAACTCCAACTGACCTTCTATCGAAAAGTGCTTAACGGCCAAATGATCTTCCCAGTCATTGGCCAAAGATTTATAGAATTCACCATATTCGGCATGAGAAATATTGTCGGGATTGCGCGTCCATATTGGCTTAGTCTTATTCAACTCTTCGTCTTCGGTGTATTTAACCTTCACGGTTTTTTTCTTTTTGCTGTCCTTTTCCTTTTTATCGGCATCTTCATCTTCGCCAACATCCTCAAGTTTTGGTACATTGGTTTGCAATTCTTTCTTCACTTCTTCCTTTTTATCATCTGCTGCGTCGTCATCGCTGACTTCCTGTTCGCGCTCTTTCTCTACCAGTAATTTAATAGAATAACCTATAAACTGTGAGTGCTTGGTCACGATTTCCTTGATCTTACTTTCTTCCAAATATTCAGCCTGATCTTCCTTGACGTGCAACACTATTTTGGTACCGCGACTCAAAGGCTCAGAATTATCAGACTTCACCGTAAACGAACCGCCAGCTGATGATTCCCAAACGTACTGCTCGTCATCGTTATTTTTTGATGTGACGGTGACTTTGTCAGCGATCAAATAAGCGGAATAGAAACCCACCCCGAACTGCCCAATCATGGAAATATCGGCACCGGCCTGCAAAGCTTCCATAAAAGCTTTCGTGCCCGATTTTGCAATAGTACCTAAATTGTTAACCAAGTCCGACTTAGTCATGCCAATACCCGTATCTAGGATAGTCAATGTGCCAGCTATCTTGTTAGGAATTAGTTTGACGTAAAGTTCCTTGCCGGTATCCAGTTTCGATGGATCGATCAACGATTCGTAGCGAATCTTATCCAAAGCATCAGAAGCATTAGAAATTAATTCACGCAAGAAAATCTCTTTATTCGTATAGAATGTGTTGATAATCAGCGACATAAGCTGAGCAATCTCAGCTTGGAAAGCAAATGTTTCAACTTCTACCATCTTGAATTATATGTTAAAATTATTTCTAATAAATAAAATTGTTTTTTTCTTTATTTTTTGTAATTTCTGCAATATTTTCTTTAAGAAAATTGACTAATCACTTAAATAAAATTTATTTTCTTTCAAATTCCCTTTGAAATCCACAAGAGCAGTTATGTTTCAATACTAATACTGAGGGATTGTTTGCATACGACTTAACGAAGTAGAATATTCTCGAAGAAACTACACTCGTCGCCGTTGTTGAGGATTATGTAGTTATTTCAAGGCATTAATTGAACAGAGTCGCATTTAAGTGCAGAAAATGCTTTTTCTTTGGAGCCATTAATTTGGAAATATTCAATAATGCGAATTGATATACGAATGCTGCTTTGATTATACGAAAATATTTATTTTTGATGGCACTTTCATGGATGATTGCTTAGATATTTCAATTTTTCATTAATAAGAAGGTAGTAAACCAATATTTCTTGCTTTAGAGTTGCATTTTCTGTCCTTGACATCATACTTTGCATATGTTGGATTATTGCTGTTTAAAGGAACCATTGAAAGTAATTCCAATATTTTGGTAACGTTTTTTTGCTCATTGTTGGTGTGCAATTTTACAAATTATTGAATGAAATCTGCATAAAATTGATGTGAAAATGGTGCCAAGGTTTTGCTTTATGGATAAGAGCAATCATGCCAATCGCTAACAAAAAACATATGTTGTTATTGTGAACGAAAAGGCAGAGGATAAAGAAAATCTATGAAAAACATGAAGGAGTTGTGAAGGGTTTGCTAGAACGACGCAAACAAAGACTTGCCTTATTATATTTTGATGGAAAAGAAGACAACTATGTTTGTATTATCAGCTTTTTTGGTAAATTTAATTATTTTTATTGAGCAAAAAGAAGAAGAATTTTCCTTAGTGTTTTTCCGTCTATTTTTGTTTTAAGTTAAAGCAGTTCAGTAAAGTATTGCACTTCGGACATATAAGCCACAAATTTATTGGCTTAGTCCAACTTTACTCAACAACCCAAAAAAAAAAAAAAAGTTAAAGTGGAAGTGGAAGTGGAGCCCAATATGAATTCTTTACAGTTTTTGCGGTATTCTTTATCAAAATTCTATAGGGAGGCGAAAACGCCACTCATCTAAAGATTTTCCCCAATGGAAAAACGAAAAAATTGAAATTTGAATTGGGAAACCCGTACATTCTACTATTAATGCTTTAATCAGTTGATGTCAGAAGAACAAATTGGAAAAGCGCGTTAATGCGAATAGAAACCCAACGATGCTTATAATTGCTAAGCAACAATTTATTATTATTGTCGGTGTACTAAAATTGATGTGAAGATTTAAGTTAAAGTTGTTAGGCCAGTAAAGTATTGCATTTCGGACATATAAGCGACAAATTTATTGGCTTAGTCCAACTTTACTCAACAACACAAAAAAAAAAAAAAAAAAGTTGTTACGCTCTTCCTTTCCCCTTATAAAGGTAGTAATGCTGACTTACAACCAAATTCGAATTATAGGAGAGGTTTTAATGAGAAGCTAATTAATAATTTTATGAAATTATGGGAGGATTAATTAAATTATGTTTAATGAAAAAGATAAAATATGTGTTTTAATAACACCAAAATTGAGTCATAAAATTTTCTATTTGTACATCTCAAGCAAGAAATGTTTTTTGGATGAAGCACATAATTAAATTTTCCATCAAATGGTATGATCCAGGAAATAATGCAAACAGAAATATCTAAGATGGTATCAAAACTTTAGATTGAAGTGACACAAGGACGATATGAGTATTCCTATAGTTGCAAAATTGCGTCGACTTGTCCATCATATTATCGTACATTCTTTGTTCAATTTTTTTCAAAATGAAAGTGTTAAGAAGACATGTTTGATTTAAAATCTAAAGGAGCGTTCATGTACACCTTTACTGTTAAAGAAATTTTATGTGCATCCGGTTTTCACTAACTGCTATTAAGCTTTATTTCTATACTTACGTCATTGCTTGCATAATCTAAAGTATAGGGTTGTTATACATAGCATATTAAGTGTTTTTGTCGTACCAATTGGTTGTTTCTACGGCACTTCTCTAAATCATAGGGCAGCATATTTCGTGCAGTAATATGCGCAAAGAAATTCGAAAGCAATACACTGGCAACGTGTAACGCATTAATGAAAATGAGGCATGTACATGCCTTAAACGATTATTTCTGCCCCTCTTTCGGTTTATTCCTTATTGCAATTTTTTCCTTGACGCAATATATTCGCGATTCGAAAAGTGAAGGAAATTTTTCAAATAAAATATCTTTCGTAATTGTCGTTCACATTGAACCTTTTTTATACACATACATAGTAAATGCTGTCTTGAGTATGACGCTTTAGACCGCTCGGTTATTCTGAGATAAATGTGCAGTAGTGCCTTTGGACGTCGTGGACGAGTAACACGAAAAAACTAAAAAATTACGTGGCGGACGTATAGCACAAAAATTAGTAAATAGAACAAATTTAAATAGAATTTAATTACATAGAATTAATTAAACAGAATTTAATTATGAAATGTAAAGGTATAATAAAATAACCAAATAAAGAAAAAAATATATGCCAATAATAGCCCCCAAGCTTGTTAAGACCCGAAAAAAGAAGGCCCTTTCTACTCATTATAGCGAATTTGCACTTGCTAAGTTGTTAAATAACAGAAGAAGAAGAAGCATATCATTTCTTGCTGATTCGCACAAGAAGAAGAAGAAGATTATTATTGAAAATAGCTAGAAGCGAATTTTGAAAGTAAATATTTTTATTGAATTGAATTAAATTATGCAGTCTTCATGCTATCGTTAGTGTGTTCACAACCAACCTCACCATGTTACTCAATTGAACAAAAAGAAAAAAAGATATCCCAGCAGAACAAAAAGAAATTTGTAAAATGAAGAATGCACTGTTCATTCAAACATAACCTAGAAATCGAAAAAAATCAAAAAATCTAAGAAACTTCAATTATGTTACTGGATTATGGGTCTAAAGTGAAACATAAAGGCCTAATCCATTTCTTTTCTACTAACAAAAAAAAGAATTAAATTATGCGTATATTCGATCCATTAAAAATATTACAAAATTGTCATGGTAGCGAGATAATGGCATTATTAATACATTTACAAGTGGTACAAAGACTGAAGACAGGCAAACAGCTGAAGGCGAAGCACGTCTGGGAAAACCATTAATCTGAATATTAAAATGAAAGATCTTTTACTCAGTAGGCGGTCAAATGTTGACGACCTTCTAGATATGGTCGTACCATCAATTGAAATAATATCGTCGTCTCGATTGCCATAAAGTTAATTTTCCTGGCAAAGGAAAGAGGGTTCGTTGGCTACTTTCTGTTTGAGGTTTATATCATCGCATATAGTCTAAATCTTGTATACGAGGTGTGCTCAAAAAAAGGTGGCTTTTCGAATTTCATGGACCATATTCGATTTTTAGGTGAAACACTGCTCCGTAATTAGGCTTCAGCCACCGCATTCGCCGGACTTAGCTCTTTGCGACTTTTTCTTGCTCCCAAAACTGAAAAGACCCAGAACGGAATTTGCCACGATTAAGGAGACAAAGACTGCATCGATGAAAGAGCTCAAGGTCATACCGAAAAACGCATATCAGAAGTGGGTTTAGGAATGAAAAGAGCGCTTGCACAAGTATTTGATATCTAAGGCGAAGCTCTTTCAAGGGGAAAAAGAGATATTGATGAATAAATAAATAGAAAACGTTAAAGAAGGCTTGCTGGCTACTTTGTATTTAAGACCCATATCAGATCAGATGCTTTAAGCTTTTGTCAGATGCTATTGACAATTGTATTCATCTAACAAAAGTAATGTACATTTATTATCATAGCCTGCATGTTTTTAAAACGAAACTTCACTTTATTTTTCTAACGCAATATTTTATTCACATATATTTAAAATAAAAATCCAATATACAGTTTTAAAGTAATTGCTTGTTCTGCACTCATATAAATGGGAACAAGGTATTCTTCATCGTTTTGCTCATACTTAACGTTTACAGAATACAATGTTTGCTCTCTATCAGTAGTGAACTAAGGCTGTTTCTTGTTTCTTTGCCTAGGGCGTCAAAGACATTTAGCGCTTGAGACAGGTTGCATTTTACGTGGTAACGCATAGATAAGTAGTAAGTAGACTTCGTTTAATGAAATGACAGAGTGGTGGCGCTAGCGGAGGTAATGTTAATGGCACTTTCATTTAATAGCTCTCTTCAAAAACCTGCTATTAGAGGGAAGTAAAGAATCGTAGCCATGTTTATCACAGTACTTATCGTCATCGTATGTGTGATTATATGTGTTTTTGCATGTATCCAGATGCATTTATTACGTACGCTTAAGCAAACATAGTAAAATAAGAGCAGGCGTACAAAGTATATGAACTAATTTCTGGATTTACAAAAGAAAATACAAAGCATCTTATTGTCAGTACTTAGAAGAACTGCGAATACATTTACATATTACAAGTTTTATTGACGCTTGAAAGTTCAACGAACTTTTAACTTTCATTGACTAGTAATGACAACGTGAGAAGAGGAAAAATAATAACCTGTTATGGATAGCTTCCTATTATATAATATTATAATAACTGAAAATGTTTTCCAAGAACGTGATCTGCACATTATTTACTATTAACTTTTATTGACAAAGTTCAGTTTAGACTAAATGGGATCAGAATGTAGTAAGACTTTTCCATTTACATCGTGGAGGACTTGTGCAGGGCAGTGTTTTTTTTTTTTGTTTGGATTCACAGCATCCTAACTGATATCTGTGTCGAATTTCAGATTCGTAGCTTCCACATCAAACTTGCTAGACTTGTGACAAAAAAACTGCATTTCTAGATCTTACACTATTTAGGGTACAGAGTGTATTACGTTTATGTGGATATATGTAACACCTGGAAAGACTGAAGATAGACCAAACTTCTATTATATCAATTGCTAGAATCATTTTATAAATTTATGAATTTATGTCTGTCTGTCTATTTGTCCACCAGCACAAGCATTTTTATTTAACCTACAGGTCAAAATATATGAGATTTTTCGAAAAAATTCAATAGACTGGCATGTTTTCATTCAAAAATGAAAGCTATTGAGAATGCATTGAATCGTTATGAAAAAAATTTGCAATTTTCAAGACATTACGAGAAAAACCGCAGAGTAGTAATATTAGAGCGCATTAAATTTAGGAAACGAATTGGTTGGTATTGAATGTAAGGTTCTGAAAACTGCCGGGACATAAGACTGAATTATAGCTGTAGCTAACTAATTCCAAAACTAATAATGCAGCTTGACTAAAAATTAATGGTCAAGTTAATGTAAGATTTGTTGAAAGTCCAGTTTTGCCTTAAATGCCCTGCAATTATATTAGCGATTAATTTACGCAGCTAAGGTTCCTGATGGAATTACATTTCAAATTGTTTCAATACAAACTGTAAACGGTATTAAATTATCAGAAATATGAAGGAGTGAAACGAACAGTTGAGTACTACTTAGCTAACCAAATATTACAAAAGATAATCATAAAGATAAAACTAAAGTTATAGTTAATGCTCAAGGACTTTCAAATGTCCCCCATACAATCCCCCATACAATTGTTCCTAAGAACAGTAATCCCTTATATGACAAGAACATGTAATTTTTAATATTAAACGATGGAAGTTATATTCTGTAACGGTTATGTGCCATAAAAGTGAAACGTACCATATTTGGACTATGCAGGTATGTTATAGGAAAATATGCGGAAGGTAAGCCCTTATCTGGGAGCAAAAGATCTACTTTTGTTTGTGCCTTGTCACGAAAGTCGATAAGACAAAATAATATTTTTACCAAGAAAATGAACTTTGTTAAATTTGGACCCCTTCAGTCCACGGTTTGCCATCCACTTATTTTCGTGTTAATCGGAAGAAGTAATGTCTGCTGAAACAAGCGCGGAGTAGTTTAGAGCCGCAAACATTTCCTGAGAGAATTTTGCTATGTGGGGAAGAATTTTATCATATTGAAAATTTATGACGTCATGGCTTTTGACATACCACGACCGTCTTTGAACGCAATTACATCACTTGTTATTGGAAGCCTTCCGTATCGATTGACGCATGAGGCCTAGTTGACCCCCCGCCAAGTGTGGCCATCAAGGGTCGATATGAATAATTCACTTACTCTGCATCATAATTATTTGGGTATGATAACGAGTCAAGTGTTTGCCATTTGCACAGATTTAGCAGGAATACCCTTCAAACTAAGTAGGGAAAAAAGAGTATCGCACAAGTAAACTTCAATAAATTAAATTGACGTCCGATAATGGATAACTCTTAAGTGTGGGATAATGAAATGCCATATATATGGGCCCTAAAAATTACTAAAAATGTCTTATTTCGATGAAAAAGCAGCAGGACTACGTTTTCTTCCACTATCATAATACAGTGCATTATAATTTTCCTGCACGGAATTTAATAATTAACAAGAAATGTTAGTAGGTTGCATGTATTTTGGTCACTTTTTCACTTGAGAAATGCGTTTATTGTGAAAAATTGGTAAAATATATATCAGCCAAACTATGTTCTATCATTTCCTACGACATTTTGCAATATTTTTTGCCAAATTGGCGATACCATGTCGAAAGAATCTATATTGGTTTGGCAGCGATCCACCCACCGACTCATTTTCGCATTTCTTTAACTTTGTGGACCTGCGTGCCAGCCAAGCCATGCTGCACCGATCTGAACAAGTGGTAATCACAAGGTGCTATGTCTGTTGGGTACGCTGAGCGTGACAGAACTTCCCCTTCGAGCTGCAACAATGTATCCTGGGCAACTCTTGCAACAAGTGGCCAAAAAGATGACATTTTCAGTCAATTCGTCTCGCCACTTTTAAACCGTTGAACCTGAAACCGACAATTGTGACATGATGGAGCAACATCTCCATAAGCCACCTTCTTACCACAGGCACTATAGGGCCACCCATAGAAGATAAATGCCACATGTTATCGTTATACGTGTTGTGCTTTATAAGTAACGAGCAAAAAAACACATTTCTTTTGTTTTTGAAAACAAAGGCGGGTGTGAAGTTATACTGTACTATAGTTGTCTCCTTTGACTGATTTGGTAGTATTTCAGTATCAACTTGCGTGCAAGAACTTCCAATCTTTGCGTCAAACTTGAAGCCGATTGATATTTTTTTACGACCACGGGAATGTTTACAACAGACAGACAGATCGATAGACGGGCACGCTTTACTCGGTTTAGAATTTGATGCTGATCAAGCATATATATATATATATGTATATATAGACTTTACGGGGTCCCTGATACTTCGTTCTGGGTGTTGCGAACGTTTTGATATAATGAATATGCCTCCCATTCTACGGCGACGGGTATAAAGAGAGAAAAAAAAAACATTCGTTTAGGTTAACCAATGCGATTTACGTGGAGGAGTGTCTTACTGTCTTTCACGATCCCACAATATCACACATAATTTTATAAATCATGTACAATAAAATACAATCAAAACTTCTTCAAGCGTAGGATAACAGCGACTTGCGTTAAAAGTGCCATAGATTGTTCAAGTTGTTGAATATTTGTTGTTGGATGTCATTCCTGCATAGTGTCTTAAATAAATGAAGATACGTTTTCCCTCATTCGTCAAAAAAATATAAATCTTTTTTAATTTATGCGGAGCATACCTAAGAGCGAGCGATTTTCGCTGAAGCACAAGCTGCGGAAAGTGAAATTTTTGTTCCAGAAGCTTTCAGTCGAAAAATGAACTCAATAATATTACGATTTTGTTTTAAAATTTTCCCTAAATATTTGTTCCCTGGATTGATGCGTTGAATTTCTCTTTGTGCTGAATTGAAAAGGAAAAATTCAAGTTTAATGTCAATAGAGTATTAAAGTGATTGTTGCACACACACACACACATGAAGCGACAAACAAAATTGGTATGTTTTGCCACAACAACTATGCCTTGAAGATCATGTAACAGCAAAGAAAACAAAAGCTTTGCGTGGCATTCGTTAGGTGATTGTGTACCAAGTATTCACACAGTAAGATGGACAATTAAAGTCGCTTGTTTACTAAATGCAAATCCTGAGATATTGCGTGGGAACACAAAGCACCATAAACTAGACAACAAACATGTGTGTGAAAGCAGTTTTTTTTCTCTTTTTTTCTTTTTTTTTTTTTTTTAATCCTCAGTCACATCCTATGTAGTCATGGTTTAACAATTGTAAATGTTTCAGGCAGGCAGCTTTACTGGTCACTTGTGGGCCGAGAAATGAAAAGCAAATTAAAAATGTAAAATGCTTTAATGAAGTGATTGGTGCCATGTTCATGAAAATTGCATCACATGACTGCAGGTGTACTACTAAAGATAAATGCGAACGGTAAAGTGGCATCCAAGGCATGATTTTATATGACAACGAGACGTTGTACACAAGCTACGAAATGTTAATTAAAGTACAGCAGGCGCGTTAAGATGAATTTGTCGTTTGACATACTGCCCAATAATCAAAATTGATTAAAGGAATTGGTGGTAACAATTTTTCAAAAGTGTGTGTGTGTGTGTGTGTGTGTGTAGGTAGAGTGTCTTATATTATTGCAAGAGAATCAATTATTCAGTTTTAACTGTTTTGATATTCTAATCAAGAAAAAAATTGTAAAAAATTCAAAATTATCTTTCACTCACATTCACACACATTCAGACTAATCCTTGAAATTAATCTAAATTGTGTCCAATTATGCAATCGTTACACGTACGCGAACCATAGCAATAAACTTGTTAGGAAGACACATAAAGTAGCTTTTGGATAGACACATCCCCACATGCATCTGGAGTTCGCGCACACACACATGCATATACCTTAAAAACATGCTATGTTTATATAATAGTTTAGCAAGATATAAATTGAAGGAAATTCCGACATGCTCCCTCTACCTATCAATAGATAAACGCCCTTTCTATTACACTGAAATTTTCCGAAATTATTGCTCTGTCAACCAATAGCTAGCTATCTGTGCATGTAAAACAATATAAGACTTGAAAACTTGCAAGCCTTCCGCTTAGCTCGGCACTTCTTGTCATAGATTTATCTATCATTACACTACCTGCACTTGTGCACCACCCACGGCAAAAATAAGAAGATAAAAACAAACCTTATTTAACATAATCGATTTACGATGTTATTGATATTGAGAAACATTCTCGTCGTTTAAGTTCATACGTTTGCGAATGTCTCTCTGATTTTATGCTGTTTTTTTTAGCACTCTCTTTAAGTCTTACCCGTACGAAGAAATGAGATTCTCACATAAGCAATTCAAACCGTTCAAACGTTTATCATATCTTGATTTCTAAGAAATTTTTACATAAACACTAAAAGCAGACGATAGTTGAAAGAGACAAAGCAAAAAACATTTGAGATATGCAAATGTTTTTATTACATCTTCACAGACGAACAAAAGCATCAAAATTTATCATATAACAAGTAAGAAAATTATATTCGGTCGTGATCGAATCTCTTACACCCACCGCCGGGATTCTAAAAAAGGTTAAAATAAGGAAAAAAGTAAATTTTCTCTGCTCTGTAGTATTGGGTGGGCCCAGATGATCGTTTTCTATTTTCAGTTATTCTGAAAATAGTGGAAATTTATATGGTTTAGGTGTTTTGTTTTGTTTTTGCATAACAACCTAAAGAAACGGAACCTAAAGGTGTTTGCATTTTTTGTTGCACATGCATGTGGGCATTGTAGGTGTGTTCTTTGACTGGTGTGGGTAATTTTCAAACACTTCTCCAAATTTGTAGAGGATATCTTCATTTTTATGAACGAGAGAATACCTGATAGTTGGCCAGACGGACAGATGAACAAACGCACAGACGGACATGATTCGGTGCATTCCGAATTTGAGACTGAGTTTGATATTGAAAAAAAAAAATAAAGTTTTGATATACTATAATATCGGGTGGGAGTGGTCAATGTTCCCCATTTTCATATAGACACGACAGCATCGCCTATAGATTATACGATCAAATGTTTGGATCTTTGAATCTGCTATAATTCATGAGTAATGAGCTAAAAACCAAATTTTACTCCTTTTGAAAAAGACAGACGTTCTCAGTTCACGTTTTCAACACCAACTTGCGTAAGTGAAATTCCCATGTTTCCGCCAAATTTCAGGACGATAGTTTCATTTTTGCGACGAAGAGATGTTTACAATAGACATTACACAGATGGACAGACGAGCAGATGGATGCTTCGATCGTTTATATATATATTTTATAGGGTCCCAGAAGCTTCTTTTTGATCGGTGCAGACGTGTTGATAAAATGAATGTATGCCTCATCTCTCGATGTTGGGTATAAAAAACGTTTTAGGTAAATAGAGGATGTTCACCATAGTGCTTGTGCTGTTGAAAGGCAAGACGTGGGATTTTATTAGTGTTAACATAATTTCAAATAAATGCAAAAAACTTTATTGCCTTTGGCACGATATCAATGACACGTAATTTCCATTTTAAATTTTACATCTTTTCGGTATTTTATTTTAATAAAAATTCACCTCCCCCCCTCGCTCACACTCTTTCTCTCTCTCTCTCTCTCTCTCTCTCTCACTCTCTTTCTAGCGAATCGAATATCTTTCCGCAATGACTTTGCCGCCATACATCCCAACTAGTAGAAATGACTTATCACTATCTACGTTTTTAGACACAAAGCCTTGCGGCGATCGTTTGCTTATTTACTTCGCTAGACTTATTGTCACCAATGATTTGCTTTTATTGCTGGCAAAAACTTTCATTTATCAAATTGCTATGTAATGTATTCCATGCATATATTAGAACAGACTGTGCAAAACTGTGTTTTTATTGTCGAGAAAAATAATTCGTTAGAATAATTTTTATACCCATTGAAGGATTTGAGTATCGTTTGTCAAAATGTCCGTAAGGTGCAGAACGAAGCTTCAGACACACCATTAACTAAAGTGTTAATCAGTACCATTTTCTGAATCGATTTAAGTACGTCCGTCTGTCCCTCTGGTGGAGAAAATGAAGACATTCGCCTTAAATTTGTTATAAACGCTGAAAGTTCTTATACGCTGGGTTGTGCAGAAAATGGGCCAACTGGCTCAAAGGACACACGCACAGTATAAGGGTCTTTAGCAACAAAAATAATTTGATTTTTTGCTTTTGTTTACTTTACTTATAACCTACTATAAATACAGGAACAAAAATTTGCGAGTGTATGTTGTAATTAATCTTCAAAAAAAAAAAAATCGGGAAAAATATCCGATGTTCCACAGTATCGAAGTTTCATCCACTTATCGAACTGTTTGTAATAGCCGCAAAGTACATATTTTCATCAGCAACAAATTCTCATTCGATTTAGGTATATCCGTCTGTATCCACCCGTTTGTCGGTCCCTCTTCGGTAAACATTCTCTTGGTGTAGAAAACGAAGATGTCCGCTTCAAATTTGTTCACTGAAAATTCTTGCACTCAAGTATAAGCTGACAGTAAAAGGTTGGGTTAGGACATAATTGACTTTTTAGCTCCCCACTTAGTAACCACTACTAATACAACAATAACAAGTGAAAACATTATAGTCAGGCTCGGCCGAATATTAATAACCTACACCAGATTGTTTAACAAAATTCTTAGTTTTGCCAAAGAACACAAAAATTATACCCCGTTTCTCTATGAACTTCCTATTATGGAACTACGTATTAGAAACTAGACTTCTTTGTAAATGCAGAGTTACTTTTTGTGCCAAATTACTTTTATGGATGAGTTTTCATCATAACATATTAAAACTTTAAGTTTTTTACCCTAAAAACCAAAAGCCCTCGTATAAGGCAGGATCCAAAAAATACGCCAAGATGGTGCAAACTTGGTGCAGCTAATTTTTTTTATGTTAAAGTGCTATTATCAAATAATTTTATTCATAAAGCATTGAAAATTAGACCTTTTTGTCATATGAATGTCAGTTTTCGTTACACGAGAGGGGTTCAAAAATTTTCCCAGCCATTCCAAAGTTTTTGTACTAATTTAGAACGCCGAAATACTATTACTTGGCCGCTTTTGTCGAAACATTTTGCAAATCTAAAATGTTTCCATATAACGACTTTCCAAAATAGCGGACGAAAAATTAAACCGGAGAAGATATTTAACCAGCTATCAAGCTCTTCAATAGCCTTTGTCATCCCTTCTCAA
This sequence comes from Glossina austeni, assembly GCA_000688735.1. NCBI lineage: Eukaryota > Metazoa > Arthropoda > Insecta > Diptera > Glossinidae > Glossina > Glossina austeni. Next base: position 617,736 of record KK502495.1, on the reverse strand, counting down.
CTTTCGAACTGATTTGGTGCCGAGTGGCTTGTGTATCGGACGAGAGTCTTCCGCGCTAGGTCCTTCTTTACTTAGATTGTCTGGTTTTGGAGCTTTCTCGATATTTTCACCTTTAAGGCGAACTCAAATAACCGCTTCTCCCTCCTTTTTCCCTCCTCAAGCAAAAATCGTTCCCATGATCATGACTGTACTTCTAGATATACTACGAGAGAGATATGCAAGTTTGCGCCTTCAAAAAATCAATAAGCGAAAATAATATACTTTTATTCCTGACTATATAGGAAAATGTGTAACGACTAAAAAAACAATAATATCCGCTTTAAAAAGACTATTATGTACGAATCGTTGGAAGTCAATAACTTAAATTTGATTATGGAGGCAAATTGAATGCTTTATAGTTTTAGAGAGCTCTGTGAAACAATGCATTATAAGGTTGTGGGGTGACATATGGATGACATGGATGAAATTTTCTAAAGAATGGAAAAATCCGGATGTCGTTTGTTGTGTCACACTAAAATAAGTGTAACTTATAAGCTCATCATCGGAATGTCATGAAATTCTGACACACTTCGCTTGAAGGGTGGCACTACCTAACAATCGCATGAACTCGTCAATTCTCATCCTATCTTTGTATATCATTCTACGATCTTATTGAACGATATGCTATCGTCTGCTCATTTCACATCTGTGTTCTGAATGGATAAAAGTCATTGACAGCATTCGAAAATGTTCGCTTTTAAGCCTTTCTTTGGATTGATCTGAAGTTTAATACATTGGCATGTGTGCACAGTCCTAACCATTTGTTTTAAGTTTTGGATAGATGAACAGATGGTCAACCAACAAAGGGAGCCTCAAGGCTAAGGGTCTTCATGTGCACTTTATGTGTCTATTTGTGCTCCCTTATGTATTTTTAATTTCTTTCTGACCACCCGGTGATAATAAACTAAAATTTTAAAAATTTAAGTCCTTTGCGCCCTTGGTGGCGCCAAACAGTATCCTAACGTTCCGATAGGACGTAAAACAATAAAACTTTCGAATTTAATATAAACATTGTTCTAATTTTGCTAAAGATATTTTCCACAAGTTCTTTACGCTTCTCTTTCATTGTTTCTCCTTAACGTTTTAATTAATGCAATAATAAAATTGAAATTTTTGTAATTAGAAAAGTTTTTTTTCCAATTTTCACTCTTCATTCACTTCATTCTTAAACACTATTTTTTCGCAACTTCCGTAACAAATTTTATTCACTACGTTTCCTTAATTAAATCCAGAAAATGATAACAAAACAAAGGACAAAAAAAAAAACTTTCAAATTGCTTTGGAAAATACTGACTAAAAATCTAAGTTAAAATCTAACCGTTGTTTAAAGCCATCAAATTGAAAGAACCATTGACCTCCTTGTTCTTTATAAATTTCACTCAGAGAAAAAAAAAGCAGCCAATCGACAAAACGAGGCAAATAGTTTTTGTTCACCGCTTAAGCACCCGTACGTTAAATGAGAATAATTTGTTGCCCACGCAATAAACAAAAAGAAGCAGAATGAAGCTCGAGTACTTACGAAAAAATATAAATCTACGGTTTTGGTACGTTTTGGTGCACATGTTTGCCGTTCGCTGGGACAGCAACCAGTATCGTCAGCACAACGATGGAGTACCGTGCAATGAGGCGTATAGATTTTCCATGGATCCCGACGTATACGTTCGACACGCGGCTGCGGCAAGCGGCATATGGCCTCACCGACAATGCGACGATGATGAGCACTAGCCAGAGCTGGAATAAAAACAAAACGAAAAGAAAATTGAAAGCAAAAATTAAAAATTAAGTGCTGGAGAAAGGAAAAGGGTTTAGGAATCGCAGTTTTATGCCTTTGCTAGTAAGACATTGCATGCAACAAAAATTCAGATGTGGTGTTGCTTGTATTGCCTATGTTGTTGGTATTGGTATCAGATTAAAAATGGGGGTAATTTAAACTCAGCTATGTAATAACCCCTTAGGTATTTTAAACTGAAACACTATAGTGAACTGCCATCGGCCATTACTAAATACTCTGCACTTCTTCACAGTTATGCATGTAATGAGTTTCCAAAATAAGACATTATATGAGAAGTGAGCGAAAAAGTGGGACGATTTAAATCCGTTTCAATATCTTTTGCCCGTTACGTAACTTTAGCACGTCAGTGTACCAATTCATCAGACTATCGCAAAAATTGCGACCTGCAGGTTGATCACAAAACATATGGGTGAACATCAGACGAACAGGTGGGCAGACAGGTAGACAAGCTTAAATCGATTCAGAAAATGTTTCTGAATCAATCGATACAATAAAATGTGTGTCTATCCCAAGCCCTTCTTTGTGTTGCATGCCTCCACACAGACTTAATATTTCGTTTTGCTACAAGTGATGTAGAGTGCGGAAGGATTTGAGAGAGACTTAGCTTTTATTATAACGATCCATTCAGACAGTGATCTAATCTTGTTTGTCCGTCTGTCCGTCATGTTTTCTTGTGCTCAACCTGTAGATTGCAAACTTTTGAGATATTGTGATGAAATTTGTTTCACCGATGTCTGTTGTCCCAAGGACGAAGGCTATTGAAAGTGATTCGAATCAGACCATTTTTTCGATACCTTTGCATACAACACCTTATTGTAAGAAAGTAGTTATGTAAATAATTATTGGGCCGTGTGCCACTATAGGATTTCTACTTGTCATTACTTCAATATACGCGCAATAATAGTTTCCGAAATATTATTATTCTATTCCTCGTCCTCCATTTCAAAAAAAAAAATTGAAAAAAAAAAATGTTTTTCTAGGTTGTTACTGTAGCTTCCTCTTCAATAGTTAAATCGATTCGCTTAACCATGTAAGCCAAAAATATCAGTATGAGCACAAAGTGACAACGCCTTTCTATGTAAGCCGCGTACATTTATCCATATGAGTACTTTTTTCCTTAGGCTGCCAGCATGTTAACCGACATCTGCCTTCACATTCATGCTAATATCTGTTGTAGTTACTAGAGTATGTTTCTTTATATTCGTCTAAGAAAATATTCGCGTGACATTATACGATTTCTTAATATGGCTTAAGGGACTGCTGAAAGCTATCATTCCACTTAGTATGGATGAGGTTTGTTCGAAAAAAGAAGACTTTTCATTTTTCTCGCAAAATATTTATTTATTCATCGAAATCTATTTTGCCCCCTTCAAAGTAATCTCCCGGCATTTGAGCCGGCACTTTTTCCTATTCTCGAAGCACATCTGATATGCGCTTTTTGGCAGGACCTTGAGCTCTTTCAGGTATTCAGGGGAAGGTATTTGACTGTGAAGAATCTTGAACATAGCAATGAAAGCGGGCTATCTTCACTTCGATAAGAAAATCTGTCCTGCAATTTGGGTTTAATTCTTCATTGCAGTTTCTGGAGTTTCGGCAACAATCTGAAGTCACACAGACGGAGCTAAATCGAGCAGATAGGTCGATTGGGGTACAATATGAGTTGATAAAGTTTTCAATTTGAGAAAGTGGTGCGAGAATCAAAACTTTTGCGTCCATAACTACGGCGGATTGTTTAACGTAAATGGCGCATAAGGTATTCGGAAGCTTCACAGCAATTGAGGGAAACTTATTGTTATTACAGTTTGATTGCAGTAGAAAACAAAATGTTCTAAGATCTGGAGAAAACAAGAAAAGAACGTAAAGATTTGCGATGCTTTGCCTTCCCATGCCACGAGGTACAGGCGATCAACGCATCTGACGATCAACTAAGAAGCTAACAAAAATTCCCGCTATATCCCGCAAGTGGAAAGATTAAGAAAAATGTTTGGATGAAATCTGGTATTGATTACTAGTTTTTAAAGGGCTTAAGAGCAGCAGATTTGCTTAGGGTAAAGAGAGTTAAATCGAAACCTTCGAAGAGATTCATCCTGTTCGTGAACTCAATAGAGTAAGATATTGGGAAACGCTGAAACTTTAGTTTCTGTAAATCATTTCCTTTTAATTTTTGCAAATCATTTTTTGTAAATAATTCTTTTAAAATTGGAAATAAATCTCCGCTATTCGCATTCCAGCGGTGCGAATCTAGAAAGGGGAGTATTAAGAAACTACGTAAGACAAGAAAGGCATTCCACGCGTAACTATAGAAAAGTGTTAAAAGAAAAACTATTTTTTTTAGAGACTTACCCTTATGTTGACGTTGTTTAATAGCGTGAGCACGTCGTGATTCCAAAACTGCGCTGGGTGAACCTAGTTCTTCTTGCTTGGCCCGAGTCACTGAGCCGGGTACATAATAACGCGAATAAATATTATCAGAATCGTCCTGAAATTATATTAAAAATAATTTTTCTTTAAATCGGCGCACTTTATAAAACCGTAATGAAAGAAAATATAAGAATTTTATCGGACGTAAAAATAAATGCCCACCTATTTTTTTAGGGTTAATTAAGGGAGTGCTACGAAAAAAAAACATTTGGAGGTACTTTGTTCAATCTATCGTCCAGCAATAGTCATCAGTTCTCTAATCTTTTATTCAGAACATGAAGTAGGTGTTAAATGGACATTTGGTCTTTCGACCAAGAGAATAAGAATCGAAACACCGTTCATATAAACATCCAAATCATCTACTGAAACCCCTGTCAAAGGGAGTCATATCCGCTGACAATAGTGCGGAAAGCGGGACATAATCCAGTGTGTTTCGTTATAAGGGGTGTAATTTTTTCAAACTGAAAATACCCGAAGTCATGACATTTCACATATTGTTTGCGTCTTTGTCTCAGTTTCTTTTGTTACTGTTCGTACCTTTTCTCAGTAACGGTTTCACTTTGCTGGAACAAACTGTAATAAACTACGTCAAGCTGACAATACCGAGTGGGGACGTGAAGGATCTTTAGTTTTTTTTTTCAGGTGTTAATAGTTCGTCCCCATCATGGTCCATCACTCCTAAGGAGTTGGCAGGACTATCCCCCGAATTGAGCAGCAAAATCTAAGCTTCCCCCGAATGCTGTTTTTTTTGGTATATTACTGCACCTATTCAAAGCTCCAAAAAATTATGTTTTGGGCGCTTTAGTGTGATAACTTATACAGTTCCGTGTAGTTTAAAGGTAGCACTTTGAAATGAAAAAGTCGTAGCTTTATACAGCAGCCCACTTGTACTCTCTCAGCAGCAGTACATTTACTCTTTCTTAGAAAGAGGGTGAAATCATATTCGCATACGGAGCAGAAATATTTTCAACCGATTTTTCTCAAGTTTTAGGTTAGTGCAAAGTTTTTGAAAAACGTTTTAAAGAACAAACTTAGTTCCGGAAATGGATCTCCTTTATACCGATCTAATGAAATTTCAGCATTCTTGTCTACTAAGCTTGTGGCTCTTTGGCGGAATACTTTCCTCACATTTTGTTCATTGCGGAAACCATATGTTTTTCTTCTCTTCTTCTTCGAAAACAACTGAGACCATATGTTTTTCTTCTCTTCTTCTTCGAAAACAACTGATGCTGAGAAATTCCGAGACCTTTTTTACTCAACGCAGTGGACGCAAGGACTCACAGAAGACATGAAAGAAGAAATTACAAAAGTTCCCTTTGAATGGCATAATGATTTTTCCACAAAAATAGTAAAAGGTTATCGATGCAAATGACATAAGTGTTTACTTCGATAGAGCTCATAAGAAACTTTACAAAGTTTCTCCGTTTGCCTCAAGTACGATCTACAATATCTAGGCGAATATGGTTTCTTTGTTGGTTTACAAAGCGGTAAAGATTTAGTGCTGAAGATGCCTGACGCTATTGGCTTAAAATAATGAAAATTTCATATATTTTTGCTTTTGTTTGCTTTTAAAAGCTATTTTCCATAAAAAAATTCTTTTTGAAAGAATTTCTACGACGTACATACATACACATGACGACTCGTTAGGCTGGGTTTTCCATTCGATGATAGAACTTTAAAATTTTCGTTAAAGTTGTAAGAGAACATCAAATATTTACTGCTTTTAGGGTGAGCGAGTGAAGTCGACCCGCATACAAAGGAACGGTGCACACACACACACAAATTCACAAAGTTTTTCAATTACAAGTGTTTTAAGCTTTCGTAGGGATTAGTTGTAACCGCACATAAGAACCTTCAAATAAGTACACATAAGTAAGCATATGCCAAAGTGAGTGTGTATTCATGTGCTTGTGCGTACAGTTTGGTAAATTCTTTTATTTTTCATTCCTTTTTTCATAATTCACGTTATGTAACTTTAAAATTATGCTTTTATCTCAATAATAAAAAATATACACACACATGTATATAATTTACTTATCTTTCTCTCCCTCTCTCTCCCTCTCTCTCTCTCTCTAGTAATTCTTTTAATTAAAATATTGTGTAGGAACACCATCACCCTTCACTCATTCTTCCTTCATTCATTCATTGAACTTAATATGAATTATTGTTTAGTTTATAATTAAAAATTTTCAAAAGACATTTCGCGTATTTGAAAGTTTACCTAAATGCAGAAAAACTACACAATACGCCGCATTACACGGTAATGAACAGAACAACACATGACACATGACATTGTCGTAACGTTGTGAATTATTGCCACGCCAAGGAAAACAAGGTCTCTCTTAAATATTTTGTTTTAGATGCTGACGCGTAGATATGTATAAGTGTGCAAAATGCTTTATCTTCATGCAATGCTCAGCAGCTGTATATGAAGTATTTGGGAGCTTGAATATATTTCTTCCATGCGCGGTGTAGTGAACTAAAAACCCATGTTCGTGAGGAATTTTGTTAACATTAAGATTAGAATATTTTTTTATTAACGTAGAAAAACACGCTGGCAGCCAATCCCAAAAAAGACGCGAGTTCGATTAATTACTCACGTCGTGCTTGTACTTAAATACAATATTAACCCACGAATTGATATACAGACGTCTGCCGTTTAATATGGCACTTGTAACGGCACGATATCTATACGAAGCGATACACATTGCGTTGATTTACATTATTTGAAAGTATCGTACAACACGGTTTGGATACAACACGAATAAGTTTTCTAGACAACGCATTTCTTAGATATATTTTATACCCAAGTCTCTTATTCCATATTATTAGCTTAAATAGCTTAGCTTAAATAAATGAATAAAGAAGTTTCGTATAACGCGTCTTTGATGCAGCACGCCGCTGCAGGGCGCCGCTACCTATATACATATATGTAAGAATTTCCGTAAAAGTGAGCAAACTGTAAAGCTTTGCTTCCTATCTCTGAGTTTCTACCTAGCGTTGCACGAATTCATTTAATTTGAATTAGTTCTGAGTCCTGGGTGCAACACGGCTTCTATACAAGGCGGCAGTGGTTTCCTTATAACGCGATATGGTCTATCCACCTATTTGATGACACGGAGCACATTTGCTAATTGGCTACAACTCTGAATTTCATATAACACGGTTTTTACGTAAAGCGTAACGTGAGTTGATCGCATCATAGAAGGCTCGACTGTAACATTTAAAATTCTTGCATAGATATCTATCGGCACACACATAGGTTAGAAATGAAAAAGAACAAATTTCAAAGACAAACATAGATTTATTACATTATTACAAGTGTCACAACATTTGTTTACAATCTAAGAACGGAATTCGCTTACACGCAGCCCTCGATCTTACCGGAATTACCATCAAACCGTGTCACTGGCGCGATTGTCTCTTGCTGGGATCTGACAAAGATTTTCACCTCATAGTCATGCAGGTTTCGTGCAATAGCACAGATTGTAATAGCGTTCAACAAGTCGCGCTTTGTGCAGAAAGAAGTGGCGTTCGCCGAGAGCACTTTTTCTTTTCCTCAAAGACACGAAAGAAAGTTGTCTTTGCATCGCGCGATTCGTGGGAATTGAAAATGCCAGGGGTAAGAGAACTTGAGTAGACAGTGACTTACCAACGACACGGTGACACTAAGGTCGGAACTACAAGGGTGGGGTGCGGTCTGTGATTGTCTAGTTAGGCCGTGAACACTAATCACTGCTGGCAGCAATTAATCAATTTGAACGCTTTGTTTTCAAGTCACGGTCAGAAATTAAAAACAAGAACCACAAGGGCGCTCTCATCAATGTCATCCGTCCATACTGCAAAACTGGTTCGCGGCACGCTAGAAGCACTCAACAAAGAAGTGTTACTCCATGAGCCTTACGCGCCAACCTCGAGTCTTTTCGATTATCACTTAGTCGATGGTCCCTAGACCTGTTGTGCAGCGCTGCGGTTCGTAAGGAGATGCAAAAAAAAAACGGTGGAGTGAAGGCGTGACATCCACAGGTGGAGAGAAAATGTATAGCTAGCCGCGGGTTATAATTTGAATAAAATATTTCTTATCATTTTCATACAATAATTGGCTTTACACCATTCAATATTTAAGTTCGCATGTAAATCTCCTCCAGTTTAACGATATTTTTAAATTTACAACAAAAGTATACAATATTTGCGACATGATAAGTGTGCTTGGAAAATATCAATTAGCTAAATAAGAAAATCAAGTTCGACTTGCAGGGAATCTTAGACGCCCATTGGCTCGCACTTGATGTATTTGAAGCATATTTCTGTCTATTATAAATCGGGCCAAATAAAATCTTGCTTATCGTCAGACATGGCAATTAATGTAAAGAGTTAGGTAAACATTGCCTTAATTATGATATGTCAAGCAACACGACCATTAAGAGAAATAATTTTCACTTTAAGTCGAATGTTTTAATTCCCGCCAGCTTATTGTGCACTCTACGCAATTGATTATCAAGAACATTAGTCCGTTGAAAACTATTTATGCCGTATCATACGTAAATCGTACTTTGTGTTTTTTTCCGTTTATATCTTAAATTTGAAAAACAACTTTACTTCGTTTCTTTCTTTGCTAAGAAATTTTCAGTTCAATTCTTTCTCCTCTCAGTTTCATAATCTTTTTGATATTTTTGTTAAGTTTTAAACGTTTTAATTGCATTTTCCGTTAAGTTACTTTTGTAAAAACGAAAATTTCTTCTTCTTCTTTTCTTAACTCTTTCGAATTGATGGCCTTGTGAACACAAAAAAAAAACATCTGTTAAGAGCTTTAAAGTGCAAATAAACTTAACCATATTTCAGTTAATTACAGCAACGAAAAGAAAAGAAAAACACCAAACGCGAAACACTTGTTGCGTGTCTTTCAAATATTGTCTTGGAAGAGCAGAACGTTTAACGTAGACGAGTGTGGCATGCTAAAGGCAACGAAATGGTTAATACAATGATGGAGCCAAGTTCTGTTACGGCGAGAGCCTGGACTGGACTGGAATGGAGTCGGGAACTCCTATTAAGATACCTCAAGCCTGGAAAGCAAACGCAACATTTTTGTGCATACAAGACTAAGCAACTTTAGTAGTGTATACTGAAGATAAATAGGCTCACGTCTCTGGCCGCTTGATTGTCAGAAAGTTAGAATTCGTATCACTCATAATTTTAAATCCGCCACAAGGTCAATGTAAAGACTAAACTCCTTGAAGTGAAATTGGTGAGTAGATTTTCCAAACCTAAAGAAAGAAAGTGAATGGCCTCGTGTTGTGGGGAATATCGTCAGTTCGATAGAATTATTCTTCCTCACCGTTACAATCCATCAGGCACCAGTGATTGCCGATGCAATTTTATTAGATTTGCTTCTTTTTCCACTTTAGTTCTATTATCAAGGTTTCATTCGTGCCGACAATGGTTCCGAAAGGGACAAAATTAATTTAGTCCGTTTGATTAGCTAAAAATGTCCTTCTCTCCTCGAAACACTGTACAGCTAATCTAACACTTCGTGGATATCGCCCTTACAGGATTTTATTTTATGTCCACTATTTCGCCCAGAATGAAGAAGCATCGCCAACGTGGAGAGTTTAATACCTTTAAAGTCTATGGAATTATGATCAACCAAGAGAATCGTGAAGCCTTAGCTATGCTGAAACATTTCAGCTGGTCACTAAAGCTAGAACAGTTGCCTTGGGCCGAAAGAAATGACAACGATAAAGTGAGTTTCCACCTGAACAACGCTGGATAGCATAGCAAAATCCATCCAGAACAAGTTCAAAAACATTGATTTGGTTTTTATAATGATGGCGTACTTGTACACCTGGCCTTTAATGCATTCGCCTTTGTTTCGCTAAAGCTTAATAAACTTAAAATACTCTTCGCTGGCTGAAAGCAATTATATCGTGAGAGATTACTAAACTAATTCTACGAACACCGTTAATCTAATTTTTCGAACTTCCCAGAAATAGAATAATAAAAAATATTTTTGCATTTATATGAAAAAACTGACAAGTTTCCAGGATCTTCACTTTAAATATCTTTTTGGAAACTTTGAAGAAAATTGCAAGTTTGCTTATACTTTATTCATAAACTCAGTTAGTTACTCGGTATGTTACTTGTGTCTGTTTTACTTATATTTATTATTTTGGCAAGTTTTCAAACTTTTTCGTTTTCTTACGTTGTCAGATTTGACTAAACAAAATATTATTGTCTTTTTATTTTGATAGTTAGTTAAGAAAAAGGAAAGTTAGGTAAGTTTTCCTGATTCTGATTTTCAGTTAAAAGAACAACAAGTGAGAACATTATAAGTTGGTAAGGCCGGCCGTTTAACACTATACACGAACTTGCTTAATGAAATTTTTGAATTGTTTTCCGGAGAGAGTACCACAAGTTTTGCTCTATTTCTATGTACAGAGCCACCTACAATGGGGGACAATATGATACTTTGTTCAATAAGTTCGCAGGCTTAGATATAGATGTGGTTACTATTGACGATAGCATCGATCGTCAAACGAAACGTTTCAAGTGCTTTAGTGAAGCCACATTTGTTTTTGTAAAGCGCTGGAAAAAATTTGAAGTTCTTGTGTAGCGCCACTAAACAACTGTCACAGATCTTATTATTAGACTTCATCCATTATCGACATAGAGTGCTGAAAATTACGCTTTGTCTCCGATTTACTTTTCACGAGAATCCTTGTATGGAATGGGATCCTAAATATAGGTCTATGTGGTCCAAATTCGGTAAAGTTAATTTTTAATAGTAAAATAAATATTAAGAACCGATTTTCATCGCCAAGCGTTTACAATCAGAGAGACGCTTTGAGACAAAAAAGCTCACGTTTCCTAGAAACGGTACTTTTTTCTTGTTTTATTTAATGTGACCAATTACTCAGAGAATGTCCTCCATTCACATAAGTCGGCGATGGGCACAAAGGAGTGGGGGAACACAAAGACGTGGTGTGTGTTTAATTGGTGAGTTTTATGCATTTTCTGACTGGCCATTCGTTGTAACTGGCCTCAACACTTATCAGAGTGGCTTTATTGAGCCATACACAATAAACATATCTGGATGCTCCAGTGTAGTTTAGATCCCTAGCTTATAGGGAGTGTTTAGATCTCGGGAGGGCGCCGGTTACGCTAAATTAACTCGTGTGTCATTGGGCACCGTGGGGTTACACCGACATGGTAGTGTACCCACGTAAAAGTTCTCAGACATCTGTAACTGTGACCACACTTAAGGTTTGAACCTACGAATACTGACTTGTAGTCGCGATTCTGACCTGCTCAGCTACTAATACGGCAATACAGGAGGGAGTTGTAAAAATTAACCCGTTCGATCTAAATTTTTCAAATCCATTCAATATGAAAAAAGCTTATCACTCATCGGTCTTTATTGAGAAAATTTTTAAAATTACAAACATATGTCAAAGAACAAGTTTAAAAGAAGAAATCGTTTTATACGAGGGGTGATCGCAGACATGGTCCGATTTAAGAGCTTGCCCTTGGTCTTAAACAGATAACTCCTCAACTGTATCAACTTTCATCGAAATATTTCAAAAATTTCGAACTATGGGGTGATTAAACTATACGTCAATAGCCAGTAGACAGAAAGACGGACAGGCTGACAAGCTTAAATCGATTCAGGAGATATCTCTGAATGAATTTGGTCTAATAGAAAGTGGTTCAATCTTAAGTTCGCCTAGCTGTTACAAACATCAGTACAAACTTACGTACCCAGTACTATAGCCGGTGTAGAGCGTAAAGCTGTTCAAAACCGAAGAAATTCAATAAAACTGATTTTACAAAGGAAACTTTAAAAACAGTTTTTCATTAGAATTTAAGGAGCTTGAAAGCTGCAATAGGATAAAACAATTTCCAGAATTTAAATTTTAAAACCAATGCATTTTCTGTGCTTACAATCAAAGACAGTTTTAGGGGAGGAAAGGGTGGGTGTAAAATGCTTGCATTGTCGAAAAAACTATAGCTACGATTAATGAGCATATGCAAATAAGCATCATAAGTTTCTGCGGCACTATGAATATGCTCTCACGAGAATAGTTATGCACGCATTGTTTATCAACCCGAAGGGAAATTCTTATCAAACTTTTGTAATGAATTGTAAATTTGTGTAAATATTTCAAACAAACGTTACACAACTATGAAAATCCCTCTTAATATAGAGCATAATAAATTTATAATCCACTCTGAGACCATGTCATAATAATAATTTAAATATTTAATCAAGATAAAGCTGGATGAAGAACAAACAGCCGTTTATCATACAAGAGTTTATATAAAGTAAAGGTTAATGAACCAGCATCAACGACGTGGCCTACATGTATATGCAACTTAAAGGACTTTCAATATGTTAAGGCCTGCATGGTGTTTAAATAAAATGTAAACGCTTTAAAACCATAACTACGTTCTATAATAAAGATGGCGAAGAAATGCTTTCATGAAATTATATTTTATGAGATTCCGTTTAGCGAAATATTTCTAAGTTCCGTTTGGCTTGAATGGTATGAATGTTCGCCACTTTTTTCTTCAACGAAAGTTGAGAGAAAGCATTCAGTTATGAAATAGTTGGCCGCTTATATGGCTTCAAAATTTACTGAGAAAACTTTCCAGAAACGCTTCCCTAGATGTAAGGAACACTT
>KK502495.1:585623-600140 GCA_000688735.1 Glossina austeni | reverse complement strand
TTTTTTAGGTTTTAGTCAATCTATTTTAATTCCAAATTTTCTAACACATCACCCAGTAATGTCGTATGGATACATGCAAATGTAGAATGATTATGCGGATGATTCTTAGATAGCACTAACTTTCAAAAGAATTACATCAAAATCAATATGGCATCCACTTGTTATCCTACGAACTTATTGAATGGGGTGTTGCTTTCTATCAGACTCATTATATTGACTTCTGTGAGGGCTACTTTATAAGCAACCAACAACTCAATTAGCTTTACTCAGTCCATCTGTCCTAAGTGTAAGTCCCCAACTATCTAACTAGCACTAACTTTCAAAAGAATTACATCAAAATCAATATGGCATTCACTTGTTATCCTACGAACTTATTGAATGAGATGTCGCCTTCTATCAGACTCATTATATTGACTTCTGTGAGGGCTACTTTATAAGCAATCAACAACTCAATTAGCTTTATTCAGTCCATCTGTCCTAAGTGTAAGTCCCCAAATATCTCGCCTGACTTAGAACCATCTATGACTGTCCGCCTGTAAATATCTTAGGCCCCAAGCTTTGCCGCATCTTTGCACTTTGGCACCGGTACGAAAGGGATTCTTAAGGGAAACATACACCGACACTTTGGACCGCCGTTTTGAATATGCCGAAAAGTTGGCGACGCTGCATTATTTTTGCAACGAAAGATGAGTTCAAAATTTCACCACGATAAGACATACGAAACCTTCCGTAATATCGATTGACAGCTTCCCTTCTAACACAAGTTGTGACGTCCGTCGTTTTGTGTGTGCAGTAAAGTCGTCTACACAATTTTTTATTGTCATCGTAACTAAAAATGTGTGCAAAATTTTAGCGTAAATGGATGCGTGATAGTGTCCAAAATATCGATCGGAAGTTTCCACCCTGACAAGAAAGCAAGTTCATGCAAAAGCTTGTAAAGAAAAGTGTTCAGAAGCAAATCTGCAAAGCCGCACATTTTCGTATAACATTTTTAAAAGAACTTTAATAAGAATTTTTTTTTGAGGAATCATGGGTTCCCAATGATATAAGCGAAGGCACGTGAATCGCCACTAAATTTTTGAAAGGGAGATTTCTTAAGCCTTGCAACATAAATTGGATTCACTACCATACCCATAAACGGTTAAGTGAGTCTTGCTCATCATCGTTTAGTCCGAATTAAAAAAAAAAAACTGAATGTCAGTTTCTCTAAAGTGATTTCTTAGGTTCTCTAAAATGAGTTCTTACGATGAGCAACGTATGTGTATTTTTTGCAACAATATTGGTGCAATAGAGCCGTAAATTAATAAAAACTTGTTTTCGATATTCATACTCCACCAGGAGAAAGCTCTATTATATGACCGATCAATACCGTACAAGTTGTGAACTCTATTCACCTTTGCGGATCATATGTAAACACTTTAACGATTTGTGTCATCAAGTCTCCTTGTTAGAGAGCTAGGCGCTTGTTAGGAGAAAACTCCTCAGAATTATGTAAAATTTAAAGCAGTGGTTGCCTGACAGTACACAATGCTTTACAACGTATTTTATATCTAAAAGGAGAAAAATTTGAAGTACTGGTTGCCTGACTATCTAAAGGTAATGCCAATGTGGGCTCAAATTTGCTTAGTTTATGTATGTTGTTACTGCTAAGAAAGGAAATCGAATGTAGCTCCAAGTGAAGCACTTCACGGATCTGCTTCAATTGTGAGCGAATCTTCTTCTAAGATGCCACAATCATTCTCTGTTCACATCTCACATTTCATTGTTATATGTTAGCGCATAAAATTCAATCCTTCAATGCCTACAATTTTTACAAGCTTCTGACGACTCTTATCGTAGATGGCATACCCGTAGCGTTTGTCTTCTTGAAACCAGTGTAAGAAGTAATATTTTTGCTGCTTATTTAGCCAATTAGATAAAGAAATAAAATGTGCGGTAAAATGTAATGAACAATTCTCCTCTAATATGAATCTCATTTCTCATCTGCATACAAAAGAATAAGAAATTTGGCTTTCAATACAAGATATAAGCGAGCTACTGCGATAACCTATTTTGATTTTATTGCTCATTTTTCTGGAGATCCGTATTTATTTATGGGGTTTATAACTGTTATGGTTTCTTGATTACACAAACACGCCACTGTTGTAGGTGTGTTAAGCTATAAGCGGCTTTTATATTTAAGCAATCGAGGTAATTATGTTGTTGCTGCTAAAAAAGCTAATCTGCGATGTGGAGTTTAGCAGAGCATTTTATGAATTTATTTTAGTTATTAGTTTATCTTCCACTAATCTGCTACAATCGGTTTATTGATTATATTGAAGTTTAGATATTAATGTTTTAATGTGTTTAGTTTAATACCAAAACAATCGTTTTATACAATTGACTTAATTGACTATTACACGTTCGTTGTATAAATCATTCCACCTATTTATAGTTCGATAGCTTAAGAAGTAATATTGTGGTTGAAGTTTAGTGAAATCAAATAAAATGAAATAAAACGTAGCAATGCGCAGATAGACTATACAGCAATCCTCCACCAGAGTACCAGACAGCGCAGACATTATGTTAGTATTTACGCATGTGCCATACAAGCCTCATCCCACGCGAGTACATATTTCGGACAGATAACGCCACGTGTATATATACATATCTTGATCCTAACACAACCGCTTATCAGCTTACAGTACTCTTGATAGCTCTCTAATGGATGTTATAAGGTAAGCTACATGGCCAGTTTACAATGTTTGGCTTGCCGTTTAAAATATTTTCTCACTTTTTTCTTTGCTCCGTACTTTTACGGTCTCTCTCATTTGGTTGCTCATGTGCTCTATCGACTGTCGTGGTATTTTCAATATGTACTTTTAGTGCATTGCTAATGATTTAGAAATTAATTGCCGCAAGAATCATTTCAATACGAGAATCGAAAGGCATAAAAAGTAAAACGAACCATATGCTCAAACTTGCAATTATCACATACCAAGGCATACATACAAGTGACCATTTGATTTAATTGAAGATGCTATCAATAGCTTATTTTCTAAGCAAAAAGCAATGAAATAGCATTTTAAAGCAAGAAAAATTAAACAACAAATAATAAAACGATTTAATTGAAGCTTGCGATCAATTGTATTCCATTCTAGTCTTCTTGTGCTATTTTCTCTTTCTTTTCGTCTGACCTAATGGCAGAATGCTCGTAAGAAGCAATTTGTTTTAATTCAGTATTACATTTACTTGCAGAAAAGAGAAGACATAAAAAAAAAAAAATATCCCTTTTCTCCCATGCAATACCGCAAAAAGTTAGATTAAACTAAATAAAAACTAACGATTTTGTTTACAGTAGGGCTGCTTCCACTTTCTTTGAAAAAATAAAAAATAAAAAAAAAAAAGGCAAAAAAGCAAAAAGCAACATGAAAAACAAAAACAAACTCTCCAGTTGGGTTGAAGAGTCTTTTTTAGCTTAACTTAAGTGTGCACGTTATTGTTATTTTTCGTATTTTCCACTCTTTATATCAGTTTCACAATACGTTCATAAAATTGAAGGCGGTGGTGTTACATTCGAGGACAAAATTTAATCCACTTCATAAGCCACTACCTTAGCTGCTTTAAAATGAATATCTGGCCGATTGGTCGCTTCACATATTCACAGTTCTGCTCGACATATTAGGTATGTAAATGTTAAACCGGAATTTTTCTATAGGAAATACAAATTTATTGTACGAAAATGATAGAACAAAAGTATTCCATCATTAGCTATACATTTTGTCCATCTGTCTGACAATTTGTGGGCATTACGGCCAAAAGCTCTTTTAAGACAAACTAGTCAGTCATCTGTCAATCAGTTTACGTATAGTTTCATATATTTTCGGAAGAAGTGAAGCGCTGTTCGGCAAATGCGTGTAATACAAAGTAGCAAACAAGCGACAAAAGGAAGGACTCGGGTTTGATGAGCA
Source organism: Glossina austeni (assembly GCA_000688735.1). Classification (NCBI taxonomy): domain Eukaryota; kingdom Metazoa; phylum Arthropoda; class Insecta; order Diptera; family Glossinidae; genus Glossina; species Glossina austeni. Next base: position 596,190 of record KK502495.1, on the reverse strand, counting down.
AGTCTCATGAACTAGTAAGATTACATTCTTCTGGTCCTACTAAACACAGAATATCGTTTTTCTGCCGAAGCAGTTCAGGCTCGCAGTTGGTGTGGACATAACCCATGGATCTACCCATGAATTTTTGCACCTGGAATTGTCAAAATAGATCCATGTTTTATCTCCAGCTAGCATACGATGCAAAAAAGACTTCCTTTTGTATCGGCGAATCGTAGTTTCCAGGCACATAACTTGACATAATCAACGCTATTACAAACTATGCTGTTGTGTGAAATGTGTTTCCTATAGTAATGCCAACAAGAGACAATGGCCCCAATTATGCTATCATTGGCCATCTATGGGCAAATTCCCTTTTCAGATTCATGTACCTAACACATGCCTCGACCCTTAACAGCAGCAGTTATTACTTGAATACCGGTTGCCCGTTTTTATATATATTTTTAAATAGGTTTTATTTAAAGCATTCCCGAATTTTGTTGTAATGAAATTTTTATAAGGATCACTCGTTTTCGTTGGAAATAATCAATCAGTTAAAGCTGCTTATTGTGTAGAAGTTCAAGTCCTCCATTTAACTTAAATGTGTGACAAGTAACGTAAAGTTTTTTAATTAAGAGTAAATTTTTTTATCTGGTTTATGCTTAACACACGGTACTCTTCTGCTCGCCTGCGAAATTTCGCTTGCTAAAAAAAGGGAATTTGGTCCTCATCTCAACAGATTAAATTGTTTGAAACGAATTTTAATCCACGTGTTTTTTCAAACCCAACGTTTTCAATTACAAAATAAAAGGATCTTGGCGTCTACCTTCGCCAATTGTGCATCAATCTAAGGAAGAGCACGTGACCAGTTGAAAACCCGCGATTAACTCAAAAATTTTTAAATTTCGATTTTTTTGAGAAATTTTAAAATTTGTTGTTATTATGCGGCCGAAGCCAGTTGCATGAATCTGAAAGCTTTCAAGAGAGGCCGAGAATAAAAAGCTTACAAAAAAATGAAAAATTTGTAAATAGCTTTAATTTAGAGATCAATAGCTTTAATTAGAGGTCAAGATTTATGACCCTTTATAGAAGTGGGACTGGAGCTTAATATCTCGAAATGTGTTCCATGTAGGCTAACTAGCGTTGCGAAAAAAATATGAGCAAATACTGAAAAAGACAATCCCAGAAACAAATTTTAATATTTTTTGAGGCCTCATGTTGGTTAAGAAAGCCTGCGGTAATGTTCAACATCCGCCACATATACTTTACGTTTTTTCTTTCGAAGATTATTTGCGTTATATTGTGAAGGCAGCTATTGATGCGTTGGAATGAAAAAGCTTCTCTGCGAATTTGCTCACTTTGAGTATTATGTACGCAGCGGGTGGATGAATAGGCCTACGCTGTGTATTCTACACAGATGGTTCTACGCGAAGTAAGTAAAAAAATTTCAATTATGATGCTTTTAGTACCGATCTTGTTGATATCGATTTTAGCTTTAATTTCTAAAAGACCAAATTGCTCTGTCAAATTTGAGAGATATTTATACGAAGTTCATGCAAAAAATGTTTCAAATTAATTGGCAGTAAACGCATGTCATAATTTCGCCTAAATTAAAGCTATATACGCAAGTGGAAGAGATAATGAAATGTCATGAAACTTGCTAACGGAAAGCTTGCTTAGATGTGTTTTAAGCTTTTGGTCCTAACTGAAGAGAAAAACTCTCTTTTTAGTAAATATACACAGGAGTAGCTTTCGCTTTTATTTTAGGTAACAAATAATGCTTACTTTTATTTACATATATACAACTGAGTGTGTATAGTAAAAACATTACAAGTGCTTAACGAAAATAATAAGTGAATGGCCAATTCGTTATGTAAGGAAAAGGATAATAAAGATTATAAGGCATCGAAGTGAATGATTGCTACTTTTAACCGCACTCTTCAGCGAATAGAAAAATAATGTTAAAAATTATTATTGTAATCATTTGTTTTCCATGTATAATGTGAAAAGTTTATGGCGACGGGTCCGGATGGCTTGCTAAGTGCCCGGAGTGTAATTTCACTACTTATGTGTTACGATGATTTCCTAGCCAGGTTACGTGAATTGTTTAGAGCAACAAAGAAACTTTTCCACTGCTTTCTCCTATTCCCTCCTATCTTCCTGCTTCAAATGCTTAGAAATACTTTCGTATTACAATATATATTATATCTATATATGGACGCATGTATATACATAAGAATATGTGTATGTGAAAAGACCTCATTTAATGTCTGTGTACTGCTCTTCCTTTTCATTGCAATGATAATGCTTTTTAGAGTAAGTTGGCGTTGCTGTTATTGTGTGTCCCGAGATAAAAATAAATTGTCAACGTCTATCATGTAGCAGGATATTGCGTCTGCTGTGTTACCAGGCACAAAACATTCAAATTATGTCTTTAAAGAGGTATAAAAGAACTTAATATGTAAGTCTACCCATGTCCTTATAATGCACATTCAAAATTTGGTATACAAATTAGAATATTCTTTGAATTTTTTAAACTTAAAAATTTTTATAAGAAAAACTACGATAAGAGGGAATGAAAGAAGCACAAGCAAAGAGAAGGCACATTATAAGTTATTATTGCTGCTACTGCGGGGCTATTAATGGAAAAATTAGAAAACTATATTACGCGAGGGTATGAGCCGCATAGTAATGAGAATTCTGAAAATAATTTGGATCGTGCAGTGTAAGAAAATTAATTACAACTCACTAGATACTGGGATACTTCCTTCCAGGAATCAGGAACCTCTTCCTAACAAGTGACCGATCCGAGTACGGTTTCGTTCACAAATATTGTAAATTTCTTACGAGCTACCGCAAGAATCGAAAGAATTAAATCGTCGTGATGCAAATAATTCTTTTGCGATTTCCCAGTATTTTCATGCAATGCAATTTTTGTGCGACGGGTTTAGTACTGATGTACGACTTTTAGCTCGGCATGGGTGTCCAATGATTTTATTGCAGATGATCTATTTTTTGATGTTTCTTGTTTGCATACAACTTATTACACGGACATTGGCCCTTCAATTACCATCCGCATGTGGAATATCCTATCAACACGTTTTCAGTGGGTAGTTGCCTAAAGTTATGGATCTTTGAACTCCAGGTACCTGCCTCCCTGTTATACTTATTGAAGTGGATAAGCTCCTATCTCCACAATGGATCGATTCTGTTTAACTTCATCACGTCTGATCAATTAAGCGCGACATCAGGTATCCGTGATTGTTTGTTCTATACATCAATGACCTCCATTCGGTGATTAAGTCTAGCCGTATCTTAATGTACACTGACTATGTTAAACCGTTTTCTACCTTTTCCTTGGAATCACATTCGTATCTCCTTCAATCTGATTTATATGACTTGGTTCTATGGTGCTAGTGAATAAGCTCTGATAAGAAGCTTTCATTCACAAGGAGAACTTTATTCACTACTGATTATTTCATCGATTCACACCGTTCACGGATATAGAGCTTTTATTCGAAGATGGACTTAATTTGAATTTGAACAAGCTTTAAACAAAGCTAGTTCAGTGCTTCGGTTTATTAAACGGTGGTCTGAAGAGCTTGACGGTCCTTATGTTACAAGCTTAGTGAGACCAATAGTCGAGTATGCATTTGTTGTATGGTCTCCTTTCACATCGCTATGTGTATTTTCAACATTTTCACACTACTATCTGTTGTCAAGATTTTTCTCGGGGGCTCACCCCCAACGCGAAATTACGCCGACTGTGGGTTTGCCTCTGTGTTAGATGTGGACATGCTTTTTTTTTCTCTGCTTATATACGAATTTTGTTCTTTTTATTATACCCACCACTGAAGGATGGGGGTATACTCATTTTGTTTGTTTTCATAGTGCATGTAACACCCAAAAGGAACCTTCAGAGTTCCTATACTTGATCAGCGCGAAAATCTGAATTGATTAAGCCATGTCTGTCCGTCTATGTGGTGTTTGTTGTTAGCTGTCTCCGGGTCGCCCAGATTTGATAGAAACATTAAAAGTCTTTGCACGCAAGTTCGTATTGAAAATGGGCCAAATTGGTCAGAGCAGAAGCCGGCAAATGGGCCTTAAACTGAACCCAGTTCCGTTTTTCCGTGGCCTGGTTGATTAATTTTTTCTTAACAATAACAAGGATGTAGGTATCAAATAAAAAAACTTGGAGAGTAGAATGCGATAAGCATAGTGATAGGTAAGCGAGATTCGGCCTCCGCCGAACATAACTTTCTTACTTGTTTTTTCTTTACTTTTCTTTAAATACTTCTTGGTAGTTACTAATAATACCTGGCATAAGATTTATATCTAAGAGTCAATTAAATTTGACTGTTAATTTATTTAAGCGAAATTTCATGTCTAAATAAAATGAATAGAAGTAAGCAATATATCCAAAATTTCTTGGACTGTTGGAGTACTTCAATTTTCATAAGCATATGAAGATTGATCTGAAAGGGCCAGAGATCCATTATAAGTCCTATGCATATGAAACTAGAGCATTACTTTCTCTCTCCTTTATCTTTATCTTACATCCCTTGTATAATTTTGTATTCTATACTTCAAGGTATACTTAGTTGAAAAGCAATTAATCAAGTGAACCGTAGATTTTTATAGCACTAATGAGGAACAAGGCTTTAGAGGTAATCGCAGATTCTCCGATAAGAGAGAAACGATTTTATTTGCGATTTAATTACACGCAGTTTATCGCATTTGCACCTAAGCATATCAAGTACTTCTTTCATTTGTCGCCTAATCATTTAACATTCCGTTCATCTTTTTAAATTTTTATTGCAAACTAAAATATCGCTGAAATCTTTTTCTTTGCAAATTCGCATGCAAATGTCACTAACATATCAAGTAAAAAATTATCGCTACACATAACACATAAATTGAGTGGCAAATAAGCTGAGCGACAATGAACAAATTGATTGAAATGTACACACAAACCTATGCAGAAATAAAATTGAAAATGTAACCAGCATTTCATCAGCATTTTATTTGAGTAATTGTTCGCTCACTTCGTACAGAAACTAGTTTTTTAAAAAAAAAGAAAAGAATACGTTGAACTTCTGAAAATGCAACTCGAGCGGTAATCTTTTTATAGTTTTTCGTAAGATGTAAAAAAAAAGGAAAGCAATTGAAAAGTTCACAAAGTTATAAGCTGAGAGCTACATTTTATTAAAATTTTGTCGTTTCATTCTTCATGTGAGTGCACAGTTTTAAACTAATTGCAAATACGTGGGCAAAAGTAAATATCATCCTCCAAAATCAATAGTTTATAAACACGTAAATATATTGTATTTGAAAATGGTCGGTAAAGCAGGAGAAGTTATCTTTGCTCTTGGCGTTCGCTATTGGCAAATATTAATAAAAGATTTTTTCTGTGAACGACGTCACCACACATGTCTGGCTTACAACAAAATTTATAAGGCAATTTGTATATCGAGTGAATACACTTAAGGCTTTTAGAGATTGAATTGGATTTGGCAGAAGAAGTTTCAAAAGATCGGTCATCGAAACCGGATGCATTTTCGTGAAGAATAAAATGATTTTTAAAGGTTCGCTAAGAGCGTGAGCTGGGACAAGCAATCGCGTTGCAGATAAAGTTTGGGTCAAAGCAATTAAAGTATTGAAGATGATCTAATAAAGTTGTAACTCACTTTTAGAAGAGTGTTAGCTATGCATTAATTGGACAAAAACAATTCTGATAAATTGTTTGTCTTAGCGGGGAAAAACTTTTTTTACACAACACGTATAACACCTGTTTTTATACTTGTAGTACCGATTCCGTCGGTACGCTTTTCTGTCTCTCTGTCCAACCAGATTTCCATCCAGATATTTTTGTGTTCAATTCATATATCGCGGTTTTTCAGATATTTTAAGGCGCATTGTTTTTGCACTATTTCTGCGATTACTCGTCACATAACGTCTTGATTTGAAAAGCCGTTACATCAAAAATAATCATGAATTTGCAAAATTTCTCAACCACACCAGCTAAGTAACAGTATTTCGGCTTTGTAATTGAATAAAAAAAAATCGGTTGGATGGACCAATTTTCCGAATCCCATATATAATCCCATCCATATCCCATTCATATTATGACACCGTCCCTATAACAATGTCTGCGAAAAGTAAGCTTTTATTTGGCAGAATTGCATCATTTTTAATATTAAATGACGAAAATTCATGACAGTTCATGACAGTTATTTGACGAAAAGACTAACTGTTCCAAGTTTGGATCACATAGAACTATATTTTGTAGCCTAAGACGTATAAAGGTTTTCACGAAAAGCAAGCGGTGACATCGAAAAAAAAATTTCATTTTTAATACTCTATGACGAGAATACGTAAAGAATAATACGACCTTCGCCAAGACGTTGCTTCAGTTTACCCCCATATAAAACATTCCATGTAAGGTTCGCTATTGCATAGGAACAACGTATAGTTATCAATACTTTTTGACGAAAATAAATTAAGAATTGTGTTAAGCGAAATGTCGTAATATATCTAAAGGTATACCTTGACCGACTATAATGTTTCCATTTATTTTGATATAATGACTTTTTCTAAGTAAGTGTGCATATTAAGTGGTCCCAAGTATAGTCCTTTCGCGCCTTGTCAATAGGATCTTTCTTTGGGCTAAAAGACTTTAGTGTGCTAAATTTCCTGAAAGTGTCTGGAAAATCGCAAATCTATGGGTTAAACAAAAAATGCATGGACAGAAATTAATCAAAAAAGACGGGTAGACATGCTTAAGTCGATATAGTAAACTGAGACTATTAATGCCATCTATCTACAGCCTCCCTACGCAGGCCATACATCACCAAATTAAGTACAACGTTGCTGCAACTAGCTTAGGGATTAACAAGATGGAGCAAATAAGTATGATTTGCTGTTTGTGTAGTTATTTCTGCCTTACTACAAAACTTTATAAAAATATGATCTCAAATGCACAATTACATGACCGATACCATACACGTTCTAATGAATGAATCTTTGGATCAGAAATATTTAAGCAAGCACGTCCCGGTGTTTCTACACTCTGCGCTATTTGCTGTACATGTGTACAAATTCAATAAAATATGAAATAAAATATGAAATAAAATATGAAAATATATAGGAAATGTTTGAAATTTGAAAGGAATAAATGAACGCACTGTAAGGATCAAAGGACTTGTTTTGGCTCTACAGTTAATTGTACGTTATTCCGATGTAGTTAAAGCAGGATAAGCATATTTTACTTTCTACTCATTTCCTATTACAGCAAGCAGTTTATTATTGGTTTGTCAATATCATAGGGATACTATATACTATAAGTAAGAATGAAATGGAAAGGGAACGTGCGAGGACCGATTGGCAACGTTGATTAGACTTCAAATAGAGCAGAGGATGTGGTGGAGAAAAGGATTGCAGATCCTCTTTCTCCTATCTGGATCGAAGCACCGACTAGGTAACCCACCACTGTCCGAAATAAAATCCGTCATCATGCGTTCAGACTACGCGCTATAGGTGCCGAATTAAAGACATTATTATAGAAAACTGTCCCTTCTGTCCAATGATCGCTGACAGCAGGTCATTTAAATTTTAATATTTTTAGCCACTAGGTTTTGTAAGGCCAATTGCAGCACTTTCTTCGTCATTCGTATATTAATTAATGCCATAAGTTAATTAATAATATAAGGAAATTGAATTATAACGTCAAGATAAGTTCAGGCGACGGATATAAATATTAAAGATAAAGCCACCTGCAAAAGAAGTTTTCAAAATAGGAAGAATTACAATCCTCGCAGAACCCATACGCTGAAGAGAATTCAATAACTAAATTTTCTATGTTATGCTTTAACGTACCGTGGCAGTGATTTTTTTATATAAATCATTTTTATTTCTCATAAGAGCAGGCAAATGACAAAATGTACAATGTTATCGCTGGCGGCCATGGAAACTTGAATATCGACAATAAAATATAAAATATATAGGGAAAATACTTTGGCAATAAATATAATAAAAATATGAAAAATTTGAAAAATTCAAAAAGCAATTATTTGCGTTTGTTTAGAAAATTCATAAAATGAAGCCATTTGTTCGCGTAATAAAATTCCCGATAATTTTGCAAAACGATTTTACCATCAATTGTTTGCTGCAAATGTATTCACAAATTTGTGAAAAACGTTTTTTCTTTGTTTATATAACGGTATGGTTGACATATGCGATATTCGCGTCGAATGATCTCTTTTTCAACTTTCAGAGCAAAGTTTTTTTCTTTAAAACGATTTGAAACCGCCAGTGTGATGTTAATAAATGAGTAAAAGTACTATCATGGGTCCTGGCCCCACTATTAAAGACCCACAATACCCTAGTGTTTTTTGTATAACGACTTTTCAGAATAAAGTGTTACAAGAGGGGTGGACGAAAAAGTAATTCGACTCAACCTTTCTTGATAGAGTTCGACCGTGGACCAGCATACGTCGCTGCATTAAATTTCATGAAAATGCCTCACAAATTGTCACTTGTAGGTTGATAGCAAAAAAAAAAGACGGACACCCAAGCTTAGATCAATATAGAAAGTGATTCCGTATCGATCGATATAGTGAAAAGTGGGTCCATCACAAACCCTGCTGTCTCACATAAGCTTAATGTACTTTCGCACTATAAGTAGTGTAGGGTAGGAAAATAATTATAACGTATATGAAACAGTGATATACATACATAAATATAGAACAATAACGATTTACAATTCACTCTTGTTTATATTTTACCGATAATTTTATACCACTGGTCCTTAAGTATGAGGCTATTTTGTTCTAAAGGATTTATATGTCGTCCACATAATTACCAGGAATTATTCATCTGATTATTTAGCAAAACTATCGGATCATACATATGTATTGTAATAAATTCTATATATAATTTTTTTTGTAATATATAATTTTTCGATTGCATAGAAAGGTTTGCTATCTCATCATAGATAGACCTTTTCAAGTGAAGTAGTGTTATCTAAAAATGAATTGGATAAATAACGGAAACGTCTCTCTTAGTATGGGTAGAGAATAAAATACATGAAAATGCTATTGAGTTTAATAAATGAAGGCCGTATTGCGATTGACTGCAGCGTTCAGTAATTAATATATGGATAGGGACTCAACACCATCCGACCTGACAAAAATAGGTTGGGAAACGTTGTTAATTTCTCAAGCTACTCTCTACCTACCTCGCTACATTTATATGTCAGTGAAATTCACTACCTTCGGTATCCCATAAGAGTGGACGTCCTCACAACATACATGAATGGCAGATTTTATTTGCTCATTGTTAAGAAATGTTTTACAACTGAGTCACTTTTTCATGGTAACAAAGAGAAAATAGTCCGAGACGAACACATAAGAAAACAACTCGAAACTTAACTGCAGAAGAACGTCCGTGTCAACTGATGCATTGTTCCGATGTCGGCAGCCCACGGTGATTTGTCTAAATTGTGTCTTTCAATACAAAATAGTTTTTTTCGATCACACCTTCTCTATGGCCAAATATAGTCAAAAAGATCAAAATCCCAACAGCAGGTTGAAGTGGATTGTGGCCGAGTACGCTTGATTTGGGCAAATGCTGCTTTGAAAAAGACCTACAAGGTCTAGAGTCTTGATGTGCTCTTTTCAATGAAATGACAGTTAGGGGAATAACAAAACAAATCTTACACCAGGGAATAAGGAAATCCACGGTGGTTGCCTTAAGGATTTGGAGAATACAGCAATTGAAGGGTAATTTGTTAATAGCTCGGGGTAGGCAGAAGTAGATATTCGAGTTGAAAACTAGTAATAAATATTTTGTAAGTTATTAACAACAAGTGATAGTATCTGTATCAGCTGGAAATGTAAGCTAGAATGTATAGGTGAAGTCTCAAATACTCCGACACAGTGCTGTAAAAGCTACGCATTCACTAATATTTTTGGGAGCTGAACGTCGGCAACCTATTAGTTATGCTGAAAGATACACCAAGGCTCGATATATTTCTGAAAGCCGTGTTGGCAGCTTAATAACTTAGCGGAGCTAAAGGATAACGACAAATAAGGTGACAAATTAAAAAAATTTTGAAATTTTTATACACCCATCACCTTGATCCTAAAAGAGACAAAAAGAAAAAGAGCGAAAAAAAGCTGCACTTGCACATTCTATAATGTCGGGCAGGCGTGGCTGCTTTTTCCATTTTTGTAGAATACACATGAAAATGCTTATCGTGTGTATATTGTAGTTTATGAGTGTTGAGGAAAAAGCGCAGAAACCAGTGTTGTTCTCAGTTTACATGGGACTTGAAGCAGTTATTGGATTCTTCGACCGATTTTCTCCGTTTTTAACATCAACCCACATTTAAGAAGGTTGGATGTTTTCGCCGAATTTAAAGCCAACATCTTTACTTCTGCTCCTGGTCGCTGTGTTTACCTTACACTTTACTCAGACGGATAGACGGACATGCTTAAATCGATTCGGAATTTTATGCTGATCAAGAATATCAATTAGCTGCTTCAACTTGTATTTAAGTTTTCATCGTACGGAATAACTTTATTACATTTCT
>KK502495.1:548450-585553 GCA_000688735.1 Glossina austeni | reverse complement strand
AAGTATTTCATACGACATGACTTAAGACGTAAGCAGACGAGGTCGATCTTACAATTCACTTTTTATTTTTGTCGAAAATATTGTTGTTTCTCACTATAGCCAAAATAAAATACCAAAAATTACACTTTATTGCACAAATATGATGTAAACTGAGTGTAGAGAATTTAAAAAAAGAAGAGCAATAAAATTTGACTTTTTTGTCATGCAAAGAGTGATGATCCTTTAAAAAATTTAGGGGACGCAAAATGCTTCCGCCGTATGGTAAAACACTATCTTTTTTATGGATTTGATACAAATGGTAAGTTTTATTCTCATCACTTCTTGTTCGATACACGGCGCAATAAGCGGACTTGTCGTGGAAATGTTTTCATTCACGGCATTTTTAATGGGTCTTTAGCTTAACCAATTTTTCACTGAAATTTCACGATTTGTAACCTCGAGTCGGAACAGAAAAGTACATGGATAAGCATCAGACGGACAGCAGTCTTTCAAATCGATTGTTCGAATAAACTGCTGCTCTATCGCAATACACTCTGTTTATCGCTTATCTAAACTGATCCCATTCCATAAGGTTACAGGATATCCACTGTTTGCTCCGTACTTAATATGATTTCATCATAAGTTTTTTAAGTAGGATACAACAACAACAGAAAATGAATAAATAAAACCCTATATGCACTATAAAAGAAAGAAATGAAATATTATTCGTTGTTGACCTCTTCAGAAATGCGTTGAATTCAATTTAACTCAATAACTATTTACGACTTGATGACTTTCTCTTTAACTTGCAATTGATTACCTTTGTGTGTTCAGTTTCATTTCTGGATTACTGGCTACTTTTCTTTTGCTACTACTGCTATGGACTGTTCGTTGACCTCGGCTACTGATCGTACATACATGCGTTGCATTTGTCGCTGTGAAAGTTATCGAAAACCCAAAACATTTAAATCAAGTAAAGTAAAGGTACCTTTTGAAGATTTTAGAAATAACGTGCAATTCCCAGAAAGAAGGAAAAAATTTATTAAAACAATATGGAAATAGGCTTAACTACAACAGCGCATTGAAGGGTGTGGTTTCGGCGAACATATTGAAATATGAGACCACAACATCATATTATTAATTGAAAATCATTCATCATCGTATCGAAAGGCAATCTTAACTGCAGTTGGTTTGCTTTCATCGTTTTCGCTTCTATCTAATGGTCTTTATATTTTTTTTTTTTTTCTTTTTTGTATAATTGAAAAAACCAAACATTTCAATCATTTATTGTTTAAAAATTTAATAAAACTGTCGGCAAACCTTTGTTTTGAATTTTATGAGCATAGACATGCAGATAACCAAACCCTTTTCTTTTTGTTTTTATTGTCTGAGTTGTGTCTATTAATGAAAAATTGCATTGAAAATACACAAAAAGCATATTAAAATAAAAAAAGAGGGAGAAAGAAAGAAAAAACCTTTTGCATATTTCGATATGAAATTTATCGATTTCTCTGCGATTGTTTTGTATGCTTCCACACCACGGGAATGAATTAATATCGTCGATCCTTTTGCATCCATTCCTATGTAGTTTAACAAATATTAAGGCTTCAGATTTTTTTCTATCCATTGCAGTCACTTATCTCCTGCTTACATATGTATGTCGTATTAAGATTCAATTTATTATTACTTTAATAATATTTTAGTTCGTTTAAAATGTGTGCTGGTCACTAGCGTGAATTCTAGAGGAAATTTGTTCCACTACACTCTCTCTCTCTCTCTCTGTCTTCCTCTGGTTTTTTCTGACCCTTTCCACTTAATTTTTTTTCCCTTGACTAAGTGTTGTCTATACACTTTACAAGGTGAGTGCAAAAAATTCGAATAAAACTGGATGTAATTTCATATTTTTTTTTTTTGAACCCTTTGATATATGAGAAGATCGATTAACAATGCAGACATTTGAAGACGGCAAACAGCATAAACAAATAAACGTAATTCAGTAAACTTCAACTTCAATTACAAGATATTTAATGCCGGAATCCTTGTATACGTTTATATATGTATGTATAGAGATAGGTGGTGGTTTTCACCAAAGGATGAGGGGTACATTTATTTTCTCAACACGTTTGCAGCGTCCCAGAAGGAAGATTCAGGGACTCCACAAAGCACATAAATATTGTTAATCAGCATTAAATATTGAATCGATTTAAATACGTCCGTCCGTCTGTCCGTCTATCAAATTCTTTAAATTTGGCGGAAACATTGGTAGTTCTTGCATGTGGCGTGTTGGTGTCGAAAATACAGTACTGTGTAAGCTGAAAATGCCTCTGCTTTTTAAAAGGAATAAAAAATTGGCTTTTTGGCGCATTACTCTTAACCTCTTAACCATGGATAAATCTACAAAAATTTGAAGGTATATTCTGCGGGCGATGTTGTAGTACCTATACAAAAACGGAAAACTTGACCGCGCCTACTTAATTTTAAAGTGTATTATAATCTCATTTTTTTGCAAAACTTTTATAGGGCACAGAAACATAAGAAAAATCCCATAAAGTATATAAATTCTTTGCCCGTTTCAAATCCTGAACGCACCTAAGGATGTCCGTCTATTTGTTTGTGTGTCTGTCTGTCTGTCCAACTGCGTAGTATTTTTGATAAACATTTTCATCTTCGCAAAAAATAAAAACATCATTTACAAGTTTCCAAAAAATTTTGAAAATGACCCAAACCAGTCACCAGTCACCAGGCACCCCTACAACGACCATGCAACGAAAACTGTGAACACCTTTGATTCCCAATGGTTTGTGCTTCTTACTCATATAATGTTACACATATACAACATAACTTTCCACTTTTATTCTGAAAACAGAAAAAAAAAAAAAAACAGCCGCGCCCTCCCAACCTTATAGCGTACGAAAATTTATTCTTTTCTTCTTTCAGGATAAGGGTGATAGGTATAAAAGATTCGGTCACGACCAAATGTGATTATCTTACTTGTTCTTTTTTTCTTTTTTTTGGCATTGGCCAGGAAACGTTGTCTAAGTTATAAAATGATTTCTTTGCGCGCAAACTCAGATATAGCTTATTAGTGTCAACAAACTCCTGATATCCGATATTAAAACAAGAGAAGAAAAAAAAGAAACTTTTAAAGAAACTTTAAATCTTTCTTAAATAGAAAAACTCTTACTTACACAAAAGACGACTTACAGTAATTGGGCGCGGCCTTAACTTAAAGTTATATAACCATCGCAATAACAAACAGAACAACAACAACAACAATATAAAATAATAACAATACAATTTTTTAGGCGGTATAACAGCAAGTGAGTGTAATTCTTTACCTTAGCTCTTGCTAAGGTGCAGAATCACTGAAATAAATAACTTTACAACCAACAACATCAACAACCACTACTCAAACTATATAGAGAAGTAGAGATTTACATTAATCTATCTGCACGGTCACCTCACCGTTATCAAGTAAAGTAATTAGAAATGCTGGTGTTGTTGTTAACTAATTGCATGATTGTAAGGAAGACAATACTATTAACTCAACGAACAACTTCATTACGTATGAGACATACGTAGTGACATACTTTTCTAATTATTGTTATGCTTTATTTTTTATTTTTTTTCTCTTTCGTTTATTTTTGTTGGTTTTTTTTTTTTCACTATTACGGTCATCGGATAGGAATTTTTCTTTGGCTTATATTTTTTTTCTTGTTTTGTTTTCATTTTCCACTATTCCACTATTACGGTCATCGGATAGGAATTAGATCTGTAGAGTGTATTTGTAATTTCAAATTAAGTCATTTGTTAGCTCTGTTTGCTTTAGAGTTATTAAGATTACAGAGTCAAGAGAAAGACACAAGAAATTGTGGTGAAAGTCAAAGAAATTTCAGAGGAAAAATGGAAATATTGCAAAATCCCGTTAATATCTCAATAGTCTTTCAGTGTTAAGGTTATGCCCGACCTCCTCAATCGGCAGGTGAATGCCAAGGTTTATGGAAACACACACTAACAAGAGGCCGAGGACCATCTTAGGGACACAGAACTCAACACTGTAACCACTTTTATTTATTTATCCCATGTAAGACGCATGCAAACTTGCGGTACACTTTTACTTATGCCGAAGTTAAAAAAATCTATATGCTTCAAAGGTCTCGTTACTGCTCCAAGCTCAGAATATTACCAGCATTTACTACCAGTTATTGTGTGCACAGATAGGTTTTGAGGGTTGTGTTTGCAACTTTGGAGCTTTGTCAGAGAAATTGGTACAATAGTTCAAAGTACTGTTCACCGTTAGCTACGATATTTCCTCATGCTTCTGGCAAATTTCGAATTCGATCTTGAAAAAAGTCTTGTTTTTTAAGATTATCTCTAAAAGAACCCATATTTAGGCATCGCCAAAAGAATCGAAGCACGTTTCTGGCAAACAATAAGCGATCTATTGAAACCAGTGTTAATAGCGGGAAATAATGTCTGCTGATAACAGCGAGAAGGGTAGGACTTTCCAGGTGACCTCCTGATATAGTTGCGTATAGCTTAAATACAGTGCTTTCAAATAGAGAAGAATCAGTTTGTTTCTATATTCTACAGTACTAATTATAATTTCTCCGAACCGAAGCGTCCTGAGCTGACTTGTACTCCTCACCATGTACCATGTTTAAGCAGAAACCAACTGAATTGTAGAAATTTTCCAACATAATAAAATAGCGACGCAACAGCAACGTTATCGACATATGTTCTTCGTACTCTAAAATAAGAGCTTTTTAATAAGATAGCATTGATGGTCCTAAATTTTATGTTTGAAGCTGCAACCGCTGGAGAGACTAGCAAACTCGCTTCTTCGTTATCAACCACTCAAGCGATGTAGTTATTATTCGTCTTCCGTTCGCAGTGCGGACGATCCCCCCGCAAACAATTTCAGTGACTCTTTTAGAAATTGGCGGAATTTGTTTGGAAGCTTTTAATACATGGATTAATCTAGTTAGACGACCATTTTTTTTCATTTTTGCCGAAATGTGCTAATTGCACTAAATTAGTTTAAAGTAAGACGGTGGAGAGTAGGTCAACTGATCCTACAAACAAGTCTATGGAAGAAGATCATTAAACAAAGTAGCGCTTTACGATTTCTTAATAATAAGCATTTGATACTCATAATAAGCATACTCATAATAAGCATTTGATCATAAATTTCTCAAACCTCCTCTTCTCCAAACCTCTTTTTCCTTTTGCAAGTGATGTAAATCAAACGATTAATTGGAAACCCGTAAATTTGGGAATAGCATCCCAAGAATGATCGGTCCTCATTACTTTCACAAAATGTGGGCTCAAATTAATCCGTACGTCCGTCCATTTCTCTTCTCGTATGTTATTTTTCATCATCCAATGGTAGTGTATGGAGCCAATAGACAGCGTTTCCTTATATTAACTTTGTGAGGATGTGTGTAATACCGATTGTTTCAGAATCATTTTCTCAATCAGTTAAATCTAGTCCGTCCATCTGCTTCTCTCGACGTTTGCTTTCTATCCCTTTGTCCACAATCTGTCTGGTATGTGACCACTTATTCTTGTGATCAACTGATAGGTCGCAATTTTTGAACTACTTCGACGAAATTCGGTGCATTGATTTGTTTTGCAACAAAGACGAATTCTGTAGAAAATTAATGAAATCGATTACTTATCATATAACGCCCTATTTTAAAGAATTTGTTATATGACAAAAACTTGAGATTTCTAACATTCCCCGACAAAAATCACGAACAATTAGTATTTTACCATACTGTACATATATAGAAAGTTTTTGGACTTTGGATGGGGGGATTTTTTGGAATGTCTCCCTTTCCTAGGGGAAGTAAGGCTTCATATGGCAAAAAAGTCAACGCTTTGGCATTTTGTGATGAGAATTGGTTCATAAAAGTTATTCAGCATAAACAATAACAGGAGAAGTAAAAAATTGGACCACGTAGGCCTATTTTTTGGACGAGCCTATATAAGGATTGTTACAGAAAACAAGCCCTATGTTTATTCCTATAACGTCAAATTTTTGTACTTTTTGACGAGAAAAGGTCAAGTGTACTAAGAATTTTAGCAAGAAAATTTACTTTGCTGAATTTGGATCATGTCTGTCCACTTTTAGGGCCTTTCCCCACATACCTTTACTTTCAAAAAAAAAAAAACAATAATTTGTAATATTATTTCGGGATTAAAGAATTGAAATGAAGACATATTTCAAGTGAAACGGTGTAGGGTACTTATTATAGTGTTTTTACATGCTTCTGCTTATATTATTTAAATCATCATATTATTCCTTGCCAAATAAAAGCTCTTCCTTGTTTGCTCTTTTTCAAATTGAAGTAAAAGTTTTAAACAAATAACTGCATGCATCCGTATGCACATAACTCTTTTTATACGCACTCACGAGGAAAACTATGTACAATTTGGAATTTAAAAGTCAACAAATTAATATTTTATCTATTTCACAAAACATGAATATTAAAAAAGAATACTAAACAACTTTGCCACGTTAAAACAACCTGAACGTTAAATTGGATAACGAATTCACTCATACTTTCATCACTAAAAGTATTAATTTTTTTGTCGAGATCCGTTGGAAACGTCCGTTAACACGTAAAGTAAATATAGACAGATACACTCAAATAATATAAAAATCAACCTAATGATGTTTTTTATTCATTTCTCTCTCACTGTTAATATGATGCGGCGTACAAAGTTATTGCAACTGATGTTTACACAATACTTAGGAGAAAAACACACAAATTTTTACATTAACAAATAAAAAAAAAAAAAAATACATTATACTAACTTTATTGTTTTGTTTATAGCGCAGGAAGTCACGTTATGTAGGTCTATACGAGTAACTCTACGTACTGGCTGCAAGATTTTGGGTTCATTTAACCAGGCTTTCAAAGCATTTACAGGGACAAGGTTTCAAATTATTTATACGACAATTCTCTCTCTTTTGAGCAGTCACGTCGTACGTCATGACTTGAAAAATTGAAATGTGACTTAAATAAATGTTTTTAGAGTAAACTAAGAGATGAAGTTCAGCAAGTTCATAACTGCTAAGCAATTGGTAAAAATCGGAAGAAAATTGGGTGAATTCAAAGCAATTCCAGCAGTAACAGATCAGTTGCCACTCGAAATCCAACTCGAATTTTCACTCCTTCAAGGGCCATTAGTTAGTTACGATTCGACATATGACTCGAATGTGTACTCTTTCAAGGCCCTTTGATTAGTTGGTGGAAAGGTGGAACAAAGCTTAACTAAAAACTAAGGTAAATATGCATTTCAAAATCTTTATATGCCTGCCACAGTTGAAGGTAGCCCGGCTTAATATTGTTAGTGTGTTTGTAACTTTCAGAAAATAAAAGTTATATGGAATGTATATAATCGTGATTAGTTACCACTTGTTCATCTCTCGAATAAAATTTACCTGTCAACCCAATTAGGAACTGGCATAAATGTGATATTGAGAGGTTGGTTCCATTTGTCTTGCCATAGGTGAGATGTCCTTACAACTGAAAAATTGCAAAACTTAACCTAACAAGTTTCACTATCACCCGCATGGGTAGCCAAGTAGGCGCAAAGTCGCGACCAACAAGTCAATGGTCGCGGATTCATATCTCAAATTCGGTAGAGTTTTTAATACAGGCGAGCACTTGATCTAAGTTATCCACCGTTTAAACCCGTACCTTGCAGGTGTCAAATGCGAAGATGAAAGCAAGTCTTTCGTACACGAAAAATTGATAAACGCGAATTTTGCAAAAAACATGTAAAGCGCAATTTGAATTCACAATCAAGATACGTATGTGTGTGCATATCTGAGAATTTATGGTTAAGTCGTTTGCTTATTGTGGCTGTTGTCTTCATGTAATCCACAATTTCTAGAATGCAAATTTTTTTTTAAGGAGAAAATGTTTGACTACAACGTCTAAGTTTTGTGTCAAATGACGCGCCTTTAGACTGCATTACTAAACATTTCCTGAACGATCACCTTTTTTAAGTGTCACATTGACATTTGACAACTAAAACGATGTGCAATTTTAATCGTAGATACGTAGACGCGTAAGAACAACGCATTAAAATAATTCAATCTTATTATGAAAGTCAATCTTCGGTCAAATTAACATGTCATCGAAGTTTGTGATTGTTTTCGTGTTACGAGAAATTAACATTTCAACCATTACTGAAATGTGATTCTCCTTAAACGAAACTCTGGCACACCAGAAAATCCTGGCAGTGAAGAAGATAATGCTGCTTTTACACAAAGCAGCAACTAATGAACTAGGAGTCTAAACTGCCCCACTTTTTCAGGGATTAGGTATTAGTGTGCCGCGTGTGTTGGTAAACTTTGCACGAAAACTTTAAATAATTGAGATCAATGACGACGAGCTAAGCCACATACTAGCAGTAAATAGTGAATTATTGAGGTTGAAGTCGATTAACTTCACGAAATTGTGATGTGACATGGGCCCCTAGATCCCGGCACTCACCTCTATTGCATTATTTTCTTTGGGTTTTTTGAAAGGCAAACTCTATCCTGATCATCCAGCGACCATGTACAGGATTAAACGATGATGTGGGGAAGCTGAGTGGGGGAGCTGAGCTGATGTGGGGAAAACATTTCGAAAATCTATGCCAACGTATGTAAAACTGTAAAGACAATCGTGGTTGACATTCGAACGATATCAATATATATGGCATCACTTTTGTGGGTTTGTTAAGGGTATGTTAAGTTTGTTGGAATGCGCACAAGCTTTAATCTGAGCTTATCTCTCTACATGGCTTGTTTTGGCTTAGGCGCAAAAGCTATTGCAAATGGCGCGGATCGAACCACTTTTTCGACTCCTTGCCATATAGCGCCTTATTTCAAAAAGTCGTTATATGAATAACTATACTAAGCGAAGGTGGTGTAGAGTATTTAATAGTCTTCATGTACAACTGTAACGGATCCTACTCTTATTTCCAACAGAGCTTGCCTTAAATAGTTCATTTCATATCTTTAGGTGTCTTATAAACCTAGGCTTGTTCTTTGAAAAACCTTTTTTTTAATGTATTTTCCATAAATTTTTAAAATTTTGAATTCGCTTACGTAATATACTTTTCTATATTAAAGCAGTATTTAGCAGTTTGTGCTACTATATATATTGAAGTCAGTCCTCACTGTCATTCCTATTGTAAAGTATTGTTTGATGGTAACCCGGTAGAGACAAAGGTGATGGTAACGCTAAAATAATGAACTCTTTCTTTATCTCTCTCCTGTTTATTCTTTGCTTCTCAGCACACGTGTGCTAGCGCTGTCGCTTTGTCTACATAAATATAGATTAAAAATTTAACTAAGAATTGCGCTTGCATAACACAAAATGAAAGTAATTCCCAAATATAACTCTTATGGATCAACATTCTTGTCTAAGAAGCATCCAAAAACGTTGATTAAAGTATTCTGCGCAAAATTTAAAGAGCTCACTGCCACATGAAAAAATCATGGTTTGACAAATGTTCGCAGAGAAAGTAATGCCATATCTAGGAAAGATCCTCTATGAGTAATTTTTACAACCAATATATAAAAACTTATTTACAAGTATTTCTATAACTATTTAAAAATAAAACGCTTAAAATGTGTTTGATTTTTCTTATAGGTAGCATATAATTCGGCTTAAAAGCTTTTTTAAAACTCAACTGAAAACCACGCCACAAAATTGTTGTGAATGCGTTTCCTTGATATCATTTGTATCACTTGTTGTTTGCTTGTTTGGTAAATGCAAATGAGTTGAAAAAGTATTTAATTAGCTTTAGTAGCTGGAAGCTGTTTTCTGTTTTACAGCTTTTTGTTTTCGCCGTTTCAACAAAC
This sequence comes from Glossina austeni, assembly GCA_000688735.1. Lineage (NCBI taxonomy): Eukaryota > Metazoa > Arthropoda > Insecta > Diptera > Glossinidae > Glossina > Glossina austeni. Next base: position 575,703 of record KK502495.1, on the reverse strand, counting down.
AATTCATTTTACAATATTTTTTTCTATCTTTAATATTCACTCAGCAAAAAGTGCATACACTAATCAAACTGATAAATTACCGGTAGAGTGCTGAAAAAAGAAAGAAAACATAATAATCTCGCAAATGTTTGCAAAAAGTTTCGTAAATTTTTTTCCTTTTTTTTAATATTTGTTAAAACCACGGGGATTGGAAACTTTAAAGATAAAGTTTGCATCAAAAATGTCTGCCATGTAGTTTTAAAAAGTTCGGTTTTTTCAAATTATTTCAAAAATAATATTTGGACACCTTTGCTTGCATAATAGGGAGTTGACGACAAGCTGTGTCAACCGAAAGTCTCCCTTACTATTGCAATTACATTCAGGCTTAGATAGGCAATCACAAGGGCTTGCAACACCCCTTTGGGACTTGAGATGGATCACCTTTCATTATAAAAGGATTCTAAATCGATCTAAGGTAGTCTCTCCGTCTGTCCGTCTGTCAGCTGTCTTTTCTTGTGTTCAACCCACAACCCGTAATTTTGGGATATATCTATGAAGCCCGGTGCGTTATGCAAATCGGATTTTGGGCCAAGGTTGAACACTATGGAAAACGAATGGTTCGAATCCACTCACCCACTTGTAGTATCCGGTATGGCCAGGGACCTCTACAGTGTTTCCCCTCGTTTGTTTTAAGTCCTTCCTGAAGGGAGCTTAATACCTATTTTGTAACAGAAACTATATGGTTTTTCGCTTTCAGATAAAATTGTCAAAGTTGTACTGTTCCAAGCTTCACTGACTGAATTCTGGAAATAATTAATTAAAAGTTTTATAAAATACCATTTAAATATTGTTCTTTCTCAAGCTTAAAAGTTTCAATAAAAAATATTTTTTTTATAAAACAAAAAAATTGAAACATGTTTTCCTTTATCCCTCCGAAACCTATGATACTCTGTAAGGTAATATTAAACCCCTCACACATCAAACATCTCACATACGTAAGAATGCGTTTGTTTGCGCTTACCTGAGCATATGCAGGTTTGCATATGTTAGTAGGGACGGAAAAACATTGCAAAAAAATTAGCAAAATGTCAAGTACACTTCATCCTATACCACGAGACAAGCTATGTGGACAAGCTTTTATAAAGTTTGAAAATAAAATTAAGCTTACATATATATATATATATATAACCGCATGACTACTTTGTATTCATAAAGCAAACGAAACGGACTGTCCGATATTAAAAGTCCGATTTCGAAATGTTTAATGTTTAAAATGCTTTTTATACAAATGGCTGGCTTTTCATCTGGAGAATTTCGCAAAAAATGCAGGAAATCTTGATTGAGAATGAAACTATGCAGTGTGCTAAAATGAACCGATACATTAAAGTAAATTTTAATGGAAATATCAGTTGAGGCTGCGAATAGGAAGACAATGTTTTTTATTGCCTTAATATTTGCTTTGAACTTTCTGGAATATATGGAATGAGAATTCATTATTTGAAAGAAATTTTTTCCTTCAAATTTGGGAATTTTGTTCACGCACTCCAAAGAGATTGCCTAGATTAAAGGAATCCTCAAATGTATTAACAGATGTTTTTAGAAAGTACACCCTTTTTCATTTAAAATGGCGTTTAAGCAAAACGCGGGACTTGTTCACCATTCAGCCGACCCCGGAGTAGATGTGAGGCTGGGACCGATTCGAAAACTTTCAGTGCTTCTGCCAAGAAGGTGAAAGCTTGGAAGGAAGTTTACATTTCAGATGCTATTAGGGGGACCCATAAATAATCAATTATTTTCGCAAGATACCATTTCTGGGGCTAATATAAGATAGGATGGCCGCCACTGATTTTTTCTATTTCTAGAATGAAGATGAAAATTTATATGGCTTGTGTGTTGTAGCCTATGAGTAACAAATAGAAAACACGAAGAGCAAATGTGTTCGCCGTGGTTGTTGCATAAGCAAGTGGATGTTGCATGCATGTCCTTCGGCTGGTTTGGGTCATTTTCAAAGTCTTTTGCAAAAGTTTTGCAGACGATATCTTCTTTTTTGCTAACTGTTTACTTTTTTGCTAACCGTGTTTACCACTGGTGATGACAGATGGCCAGATAAGCTGACGGACATGCTTAGATGCATTTCGAATTTAAAACTGGCCAACAATTTGTACACTTTACTAAGTTTTTGAAGCTTGCTACTGTGCGTAATAGAGATTTTGAAAAAAAATTAAAGTATGACACGTTATAAATTTGGGTAGGCGTGATTATTTTGTCGATTTTAGTGCATGTACTATAGCATTGCCCATAGAATATACGCCCAAAGTTTTGAGATTTATCTCCCCTAGTTTACGGGAGTTGAGCAAAAGCATAAGTTTCCATACTTTTTTTAAAAAAACAGAGGTTTTACGTAGTGCAGCCGTGTCCTTCGACTGACGTGCCCATTTGCGCCCGCGTGCAAACTTCCAATGTTTTTGCCAAATTTTAAGTCGATAGATGTTTATATAAACAATACACACACGAACATTCTAGACGCACATCTGGACAGACGGACAGGCTCACATTGATTCAGAATTTGACACTGATCAAATATATTTATTCGTTGTGGGGTCTCTGAAGTTTCCGTCTGGATTTTGTAAATGCCTGCGCCACTTTGTAGTGAGTTATAACCTCACTTTTTTTGCCAAAACTTTTATAACGCACACAATTAAGTTTAAAAAAGCCTGTAAAGAATATAAATTCTAGCCCACTTTCAGATTCGGAGTGTCCCTAAATATATTCGTCCGTTCGTCTGTCTCTATGCACATCTATGCAAATGTGTAGTATCTGTGGTAACCGTTCTCCCGTTTGAAAATGACCCAAACTCACCAAAGGGCATGCCCACGCGCCTATCCAACGAAAGCTGTAAACGCTTATGCCTTCCACATTTTTCTGATAAACTACAAACAACACTTACGCCATGTAAACTTCCACTTTTATTCCGAAAATAAAAAAATTCAGCAGCGTCCGTCTAATATTATAGGGTATGAAAACTTAGTTTTTTTTTTTTAATATAGACTTCTTTAGGATAACGGTGACGGGTACATAAGATTCCGCCGCCGCCGAATATCATTTTCTTTTGTTAACAAAAGACAACCTTTGATGTTGCCAAAGATGGTGCTATTTTTTTAAAAATAGTTTTGTTTTTATAATTAAATAAATCCACACTAGAAAATGGCGAAATCGGGGTTAGTATAGGTAGCCCGAGATTTCAAAAGGCCATACCAATAGGATTCAAACAGATTATTTATGCAATCTCTATTGCTGCCTCCAATCCGACATTCAAGCTGCTTTAAGGGCGCTGAAAGGGCGTGCAATTACCTTCAAGTTTGTGTTAAGAGTGCCTTCAAACCGTGAATGAGCTACGGAAGCACAATGAGATGCACTTAACCTGGATACTGGAGGATTGATTCTGGGCTGATTTCAGGGCATCTTACTGCGGCGTACCTAGGAGCTATACCAAGAAGCTGGTGTCGCAATGGGCGCAAGAAAAGTCAGCAAGCAAGTCATTTGAAGTACGAAGAGAGAGGGAAGTACATCTCGTAACTGGCTTGTACGTGAGCTCATGTACCGCCTGAAATACATGCGTATCTTGGATGCTGGTTTATGTAGATTCTATGAAGAGGCAATGAAAAGGTCTCATTTTATGCTGTGTGGATATACGGTCATCTGCAGTGAACATTTTATTATGCCGAACACCGTACCGGGTGCCCCAAACCTAAGAAGATTAATAAGAACCTTAAAGTTGGAGGGCTAGGGGTGCGAGTGAGTACAATAGATCTTTTAGATCGCTATGCGGACTGCCTACTCCATTATGATTACAATAAGTAAACATATGCCAAATAAACTTGTAACGGTGGTATGCCTTAACAGCACTAATGAGCACATGTCGTAGTAGTAGTAAGTAAATTAATTAATTCCTAATATAAATGTGCTGCCAATTTTACATGCCACCGATTCTACGGGTTTTCAAAATTTTTAAAAAAAGAAAAGAAAGGCAATACAATAAATTTTAACTTTATTTCCGTTTAATTTCGATTTACTATTTTATATATTATTTTGGTAATTACTTTTCCTACAACTTTTTCTATTTTTAAAAAATATATTTTTGTATTTCTCTGCAATAGATATTTCACTCTACAATTAATTTATTGAATTGTTATTTTTATGTTTTTCACTTCTTAGTTTTTTCATTTTCCCCTTTTTTTTTTTTATGCAATAATTTCTATGTTCGATTAGTATGTTTTTATGTGGTTCTATTGAGTTGTCTATCAGCCCTATAAAGTGGTCTGTAAGTGAAGTTTACTTTATTTTAAATTAAGTGATGTGAAGTATTTGACGTATGACGAGTGTCTCGTTTTACTCCATTTATAATACTTTCCAGAACATTTTGACGCAACTGATGATAAATGTCATTAAGGTCGTGGCGAACTTTTGTTTTGAAGTCTTCAATTACTTCTAATATAACCAGGTACACTTCTGCTTTGTATAATACCGAAGGAAAAAACCAATTGTGTCCATACCGGTGATATCGATGCCAGGTACTTACTATAATCTTTTTCTTCCAACACATAGTTGGATAAGTAATAAAATAGCTTGCTCTTCTTCTACTAATTGTACGATTTCGACATTTCTAGCTTAAGCTTAATGATCACTTGTATCAGATCCTTTAAAATGAAGCAAAGCTACTTGAAAACATGTGTATATGGCTTCACTCAATCCTCTCATGATATATTTTTAGATTGCTCCCAGTTTCTTATTCCGAATATTCTTTTCTTATAAAACAAATCGAATTTCTTGCCAAAGGTTGCTAATTATACCCTACACCACTTGTGGTACAAGATGCGTTAAGTTTGTTAGAATGTATGTTAGGACACAATATCCAGAATGGTTCCTTCCTCTTATTATACCGACCGCCTATGTTTCAATTTTAAGCTTTTGTGATTATCGGGTCGTCTGTTGTCTGTCTCTTTATGTTTGTGTTCAACTTACAGGTCACAATTTTTGAGATATCGGATTGGACCCTTTTTCCTAGCACTTCTCATATACCGCCTTATTTTGAAGGGTTGTTATATGGGTAACTGTATTAAACGAAATGGGGTTAGATATTAATAGTCGTTCGCGATCGACTATAGTGTCTTTACTATCTAACACCTATGAATGAATTCATTTCGACTTATCTCCCAAGCGTAACTAATAAATTTCTCGAGCTATTTATTTTATTTTTGTCAGTACATTTCTTATTAGGCAGTATGAAGCTCTTCGCCCTCAATCCCAAATCCTTTCGCAGAATTCGATCGAAGCCCCCAACTTCTTGGCTGCTTTCCTAGAAATATCTGCATCTCTACCATTTCCGTATGTAGGGGGAAAAATGACGTAGAATTTTACCAAAATTTTCAGCAGTTAACCAAAAAATGCATGTTTTTTTTAAAATAAAATGTCGATCAGAAAGCTAAGTAAGATTTATAAACGGAAATTATTGGAACATCCGAAAACATGATGTAACTTTGAGATAACTGAAACAAGAAAAAAACTGTGAAACTATGAAAGGAACAGCAGTTACAGAAGGAATAAATATTTCGCCAACAATTCAGTTAAGGGTTTTTTACTTACCGATCCCCCGCCCCTAGACGAACTTGTATGCAAATGAATTTATTTGCATTGCTACCTTTGTGCCTTCTTAGGGTGGTATACTAGATTTTTTTTTATTATTATCATCATATCAAATAAATTGTTTGACTAAAGCCCTGAAAGGCTGCGTTTTCTATTTGGAAAGAAAATCAGATATTGAGCCGAGTAGTTCGAATACAGTAATATATTGAAATGAGCGAGATGTTGTGCGTTGTAGCTGATCGCAGGATGTCCATAGGATTGGTCATTCCCAATGCGATCCTTTTGAAAAACGAAAGGTTTAAGCAAATGCTTTATTGCAACAATTTGCCCGCAATTGCAGATTGAGAAGAAGTAGACTTCTTTCGGATCCATTAATGCATTGCAGTTGTATGGCCAAAGCGAATGCGCGTAAATGTTTTCATCTTGATTGTTGGCTTTTTATTGTTATTTTTATTTTTATGTTTAAATTAATTTATGACAGCACACAATATATATATATATATATATATATATATATATACTTTCTATATATACATACTTTCTTTCCTCTAAATAACATTCACTTCCTCTGCTAGCGTTTATGTAATTCTTGCTTCTTGTGTATACAGTTATTTTATTATTTATCAAAATTTAATATTTCATCAATTTTACAAGTCGACAGTCGACAGTCGACAGTCGACAGTGATTTAATTCAAGCGACTTGTTTTTATCTCGCTAATGTAGAATTCGCTAACAAATGTTCGTAGCTCTTGTGTGTCAACATCAAATTATCAAATACGAAAACGAGCTGCCTCAGGATATTTATTACAACATATTAAATTTCCGCTGACGCGCGTCTTTTTTTTTAATTTTTTTTTATTATTATTGATGAATACTTTATGTCTTTATGTTTTGTTAAATTTCGAACATCTTGTTGTAGGTCAAAAGCATTAGTAATGCCATATAATTAAATTATAAAAACGGCATTGAGTGAGAGACGAAGAGAGAGGACGAGATAAACTTAATTAAAATACAAGCGACGAATAAACGCCAAATCGTTTGTGAAGCAATTTTCCTCTTTTTTAATGAGAAAGCAGCTCCTAATTCTGGTCGGCAAAACTGCCTACTCTAATAACTCTATGTATGTTTGGTAATAAATATGCGATTTTCTACAATCTCTTATGACATGAAAGGAAAATTGTGGCCATCTAATAAGTGTTTCATGACGAAACAAAACTTCCCAAGATATAGAAGTAACTACACTGCACTTGACAATACGCCAACGAGTTATGAAGCAGCTATTTTACGGAGATCGCAGCGGAAAAGTTTAGGAATGGATCTCAACCTTCCGGTACTATTTTTATAACAATTTGTAAAACCTTGAAAATAGTCTTCAGTCCCTGCAATATTTTTTCTTTTCAATATGATCAATTACTCAGGGCATGTCTCCTCTTCGTGTAACACGGTGACGGTCAGAAAAGTAGGGAAGGAGAAAAAGATAGAAAGGCGGTGGCCACAGCCTTTACGGGCCGTACGCCCAGTCGGTATGTGTTATACCTTTAACGACTGAGCACTCACTCAACCTGCGAGCAAACTAAACTCTAGCGCGTTGGAGATGTGGACCCTCAAAATCTAACGATTCCTAACTATTCGGCCGTCCATGCGAACGCAGTGGACGTCTTTCAGTTGAAATGATATACTCTACCATTATCGTTAGCGAGTATCAACAGATTACTTAAGGAATTGGATGAATGACACGGGCGGCACACATTGGCAGAGGACTTAACTACAATATGTAGCTCTAATACAAAACACTGGGATATATAATTCGCGCCCGATTAAGAGCGGACCTTGTTGAGATGGGAACACACTTTATACTTTGTACCCTACACTTCATGAGACCCTATAGTATTGAATAATTTTGCCTATGTATCCCTATGTATGTATGTATGTACTTTTTTATATTTTCCAATAAAGTTTTTTACCAAACGATGAAGTTCGCGTGTAATGGATATTAGGCAAATATATCAGTGAAAATAATTAATAAATCTTTTGACAGTGGCGTGGGAACAGAAATTGCAGTAATAACTTGGGCTAGCGTAGCTAAAGTTCAAACAATTTTGGACCTGCTTTTCTTTGATTTCTTGAAGTAGGGAAAACGACGCTCAGCAAATATGAAGTCATTGCCTGCCAAGTATTAACGCATAACTGTCGAACGATTAAGTTGTATAAAGCTATGTAGATGTTGGTTAACAGCCTAGATAATAGAAACAATTTTAGAATACATGTAGAAAGCTTCCCTTTAATATCGGACAGCAAACTTCTCTTAGACCTTTTTTACTATAGCTATCAAATAGTAGCAAGACTTTTTCTTATCATAGTGAGGAAGGAAAGAACGAAAGAATATGATTCCAGCGTTAAGCGCTGTTTGCGTCACGCAAAAGTAACCGCAGAAGCGATCTTCAATTTGGTCTGAGAACATCTAGCGATTGCGCAGTATTTCTGTCTTCTGTAGACAGTAATCTGTCTTCTCCGAATTACTATTTGGTCAAGTCGATGTCGTGTTTAGTGGATCGGCAAAGCTGAAAATGTGTGAAAATTGATCGATAACTATATCATCGCAGAGTCCCAAAGTCTTTACCGTGAGACTATCCGTAAGATATCCAATAAATGGTAAAAGACCATAGAAAATGACGATAGCTACTCCGGCCATTAAGTATGTTTTCGATAAATTTCAAATTTATTATAAAAATACCGAGAATTTATTCGTATTATGTTTCTATTTGGAAAAGAGACATTTTGCGTTGTTTTATATTTTTTTTTTTTTCATTGTTTAGGTTTTTTCTCGACAATATATTTGTATGTATATATCTCTTGACATCTCAATTAAAAATGTTTTACAAACCAAGGTTTCTCAGAGCATTTAATGTCACTTTTATGAAAGTTAATGAAATTTGATCTTAACAGTAACTGAATCAATCTATCATTTGTATAATAAGCAGTAAATGAATTGTAAAAAAACGTACTAAGCCGCATAATTGTGTTAATTGAAAATTGTATTACCCTAATTAATAGTCTGTGAAGTATAAAACCAATAACAAGAACAATAACAATAATAACAAAAGTCACTAGGATATGTTACAAAGTTTTGATTACATTACAAAACTAAAAATTTCCTAAACAGTCTGGTTTTAATTAAAAATGAAAATGAAAACAAAATCAAGTTAACGTCAAGCGGTGAAGCGCTCGGTTTACGTTTAAGTAGCGGCCATAAATTACACCTCAGAAAACGTGTTAAACAGCAAGCGCTAAAGTGTCAAAGCACATGACAATCACTCTCTATTTCAATAGCAGCCGACTGTGATCAGTCAGTTGACGCCGTTGTATGCCATCTAGCTGTTGCTGATCTCTATTCCTGTTGCGCTTTTTAATTGTCAACACTAAACTAAATCACCAGTTATCATTGTGTATGTGCGATTGAAAAATATATGCGCATAAATAAATGACTTTTTTAAAAGCGTCATTAACTAAGTAAGTAAATGAACAAATGTTACATACATACATCTCTCTAATAGGATGGTAAAACTTGGTTTTCTTTTTCTCTTTTTGGTTTTTTCTTCATGTCTCCATCAATGAAAGATGGAAGTGTATTAACTTTATCGTTGCATTTGCAGTTCATAGATCTTTCCATTCCGTTTTCAACTACGAGTGCGTCCACATAGGCTTTATGCTGGTTTTAGTCTGTGTGAGGGCGAAGTTAAGTCTTAATATAATTTTATTCTCTTTTACATACAATACCGGAATTAAGGGAGAAATATTAGAGGGACTTCGATCAAATACTCGTTACAATGAATGCTAAAGGGCGCTAAATAAGGCAGTGGGGAGTACTTCACCTGAAAAGTAAATGCAGAAGATACAACAAACGGGCGGTGTTTTACCTAAAAAATGAAAGAAGAAGTAAAGGCCAGTGAGATTAACATATTGGCGGACGGTAAAAATTTCCGTCACGTGACAGCGAATTTGTTTTAAAATTAGTTGTCAAATCCGGAATCTGATTAGGAAAGCAGTCATAATGGAATTGCATGCATACAATGAACACCACAACATTCATAACTATAGAGATCCAATTTTTCAATTAACTATCATTAATATATTAAAGTTACAGAAAAATGAATGAAAAATAGTTGGCTTCAAAATTGAATTCAGGTCATTTTGCATCAGACTGAAAACGAACGCTGTAGCATTTACGTCCATCAATGTCTCAAATAGAATATTTCGCAACTAAGACAACTATAACATGTAAAGTAATGCTCAGAATATCATAAATTTCGACAAGTCTCAAAAACTTATTCGAATTCGTCAAGGATCATCTTACATTTGTCTACGTCCTGCCATAAACTTATCGAGTGAGGTGTTATATAAAAAAAATTCAAAGTAATCTGAGAAATTTCTTTTATATGTTAAAAAATGTTGAAGAGCGTTCATGATTCGGATTAAAAGATGATTATAACTGAGTGCTTTTAAAATTTTTAAAATGTCAATGATTGCTAAGATTGGTTTTCCACTTTTCCTATAAAAAAAAAAAAAAAAAAAAAAAAAAAAAAAAAAAAAAAAAATTAAAATTTTTAACACGCGCGTCTTAATTTGAGTATAAAAACTTTACTTAAGTTGAAATCACTTATGGTTTGAAAATCAACTTGAAATCATTGCCATAAATCTCTTTCAGCGCAATCATAGTATAAAGTGTTGTGATGTCTGGTAATAACTTATCTAAAACCTCGTTATTATCATAAATCTACTTTACTTTACATTACAATTATCAAGAATTGAACAATCGTTTGTTTGTGATACAAAAAAAAAAAAAAAAAAAAAAAAAAAACCGAACTGTAAAAAAATTTTGAAAACGATTCGAATCATTTGCTTAAGGCAGTGGTTTCCAATCTTTTTGTACCGGCGCGAAACAAAAAAAAAAAAAAAAAAACAGAAAAAACCGAACTGTCTCTGATGAAGTTTTTTTTTAATTGTCAACTGCTCGATTACAGCTCTTTGTTTTCCTTCTTATATATTTTCATTTAAATAATTTTGTATCTATTATATGTAATTTACGTGACTGCACGTAAATATTAATCATAACGCTTTCAACCAAATTCTGAGAATCAATTAGCATTAGCTTTGCATTTCTGTATGAACGTATGTATGAATGAGCGATGATTGAATCACTGTCTGAACTGATTGGCTGAGTGGCTGGCTAACCTAACTGAATAAACTGAATAAACTAGGTAACGACACCAATGGCAAGCAGACAAGCAAGCAAGCAAGCGATGTAAGCGAAGTAAGCGAAGTAAGCGTGTTTCTGATCTCAAAGGCAATGATAATGCTTTCATATAACTACATACATGCACGCATACATACGTACACAAGAATAAATGCAGGCAGACAGTAACTTACCCGTCAGACAATCAATGCGCAGTATGTGCCCCTGAATTATAAAATCACAAATTCATGAATACATTGCAAAAATTCCCTACCAAAGTAATATCCAGCTCCCCAATGTAGGCAATAAATATTTTTAGTTAGTTAGCAAAACTTAATTCATTCTTCGATTTTCAAATAGCTTCAAACGCAAACATCGACGGCCGCACACACACACACACAATCATTTGCAGAATAAGAAAAATGACAAAAAAAAAAATGATTTCATCAAAACATTTTTCTTGCAGTGTCTTTAATCAGCAATGTCTGGCTTGTCTATCTATTTATTTGCTTGTTTGTCTGTTTGCCTTTCATTCTTTCTTTCTTTCTTTTATTTATGAATTACACAGTTTGGCGTTGAATTCTTAAATAAACTCATAAACATTTCATTTATGAGATTTTTATGATTTACTTGCCACTACTGAATTCAGATGAGGGCATTCAAACAACAGCAATAACAGCAGCAACAGCAGCAACAGCAATACAGTGGACATATGTGTGCGCATATAATTTGAGTCACATGCTCGTTAGCGTAGTGCGTATGTATAGACATTTGAATACAAGTTGAAAAATGCATATAAAACTTTACTTTAACGATTTCAAACTTCATTCATTCAATCTGTTTAAGTTTAACTATAAAAGAAATTTATTGTTAAAATAAATCGGTACAGAAAGAAAAAAAGAAAAACTAATTTTTTTTGTTTTTTTTGTTTTTTTTTTTTATTGATTTAAGACCATAATAGTATAACAGACCGTTTTAATTGTAAAGCGCGAGCGGTTTATTCAAAGAGGAACCGTTAGCCGTTGCCTTTGTGCAGGTTAATGAATTTTTTACATTTATTTACATTCGGGAAATATATCTCTCTGTCTATCTGCTTCGCGCTGTCATATTGATGGAAAGCCGTTCCATTTATTTCTTTCTCTTTATTTTCTTGCCTCATTCACTTGTACACAATCTTTGCTTGATGTCATTTCTTTTTATTTATTTTTTCATTTTTTTTTCAATGAAGCAGTATAATGGAAATGGTAAATGGCACCCCTGAACCTGAACCAAATATATCGGTAACAAAGCCCACGCATGAATACTATACAAAACTTAAACACACAACTCAAAAAAAAAAAAAAAAACAAATCAATGTCTGCATGTTTTGCATGCACACATAAATAAGAAAACAAGAAAATTATATTTTGAAAAGTAGAAAGAAAAGCAAGAAATAGTTTTCAAAAAGCAGGAAAGACGAATGGTACTGAATGGAATGCACTGTGCTATGAATTATTATTATTATTATTATTATTTATTTTTTTTTTTTTATCAACCTTTTAAAAGGCTTTAATGACTACATACGAGAAGTAATGAACGTTTTCATCCCAAAGTTGAACGTATTTTATAGTATACGCGAACTTTAATGATTTCATTCTGAGGACACTTTTAGTTGTAGTTGTAACTAATTTGCAACTTTTTCTCCCTTCAAAAATACAAACAATTGCGTATAATGATATGTTATGAGTTTCAGCGAAGGCTAATTCAGCCAAGTTGCACAATATCACTACTTGATAAGCAAACTTTACGCAATATCAATGTAAAGCACGTATATGGTGGATTTTATGATTTAAATGAATCATTCATTCATGCATTCAATGGCCTTGATCAATCTTTTATTGATAAGGGAGAGGTGTGGCTAAGAGATGCCATTCAAAAATTTCAGAATATTGCATTGCACGAAATTTTCTCTACGGTTCCCTGCAATAAGCGAATTTCTGCCTTTATTTCCATGCCACCACATAGCGTAAATACCAAGTTTGCGTAGCCCTGCACCATTTGATATCGGCTCGTCTAACACGCTGACAATCATCATGGGTTTTTGCGCTTGTAAGCGTCATCGGTCGATGAAACTGTGCTTGTAGGCAGTCAAGGCAGTCAAAAAAAGCCGGGCAACTTAAGCCTGATGGCTTAATATTCAAACTTACTTAGAGATCCTCTTAAAAGCCAGACATTAAGGCACGACCTAGACGCAAGCTTTGCTTGGATCATAACGACTGGCAAATTCAGATTTAAATCTTAAATCTGGGCCGATCAGCAAACTAAAGAAGCGGCCTCTCTTCTCTCTTATGAAGGTAGGTTTGCCTGCTGCCATGCATCCCTTTACAAAAGTTTATTAAATCTAAAGTTTAATGCATAAACATATCTTGGAAGTAATAACTTGAAGGATTCAATTACTTTGCTTCAGTTACTCAATAACGCAGTAATCTAATTGAAACATTCAAACTTGTTTGCAGATCTTTGTAAACAGCAAACAATATGAATTCCGCAAACTTTCAGCGAACTCTAGGCGACGCAACCGAAATGGACCAGCTTTAATTCTCTCTTTTTCAAAAGAAGGGATAAGAAATGCTTTAAAAATCAGGAGAGGTGGCTTTAAAAACCATCCACAGCACATCTTCTCGCTTCTTCCGTAAGTTAAACTCACGTAGCAATCGCTTATCTACACCTCGCATGCGTTAAACGCAATTCAATCACCGCTTTCAAGCAGAAGAAAAGCTTAATCTATTTAATACAATCGGTATATGAAAGTATGTGAGAAAGCAATGCCTAAGCATTGTATGTCGAGTTCGTATTTTTGTACAAAGCGACTTAAGAATAAACATATCTGCCTGAGTGAGCGAGCAGACTAAGTATCTCGGCTAACAATTTAATGGACGTGAGTTAAAATCTCAAGTGTGATAGATTTCTTAATAAAGCCGATAGCCTCAGATGCTATGCTGAGTGCTTTAAGACTTTAATCTTTGAATTTATTTCCCTGACTAAATTAATTATAATTATAATTATAATTATAAGAATGAACGTAAATTATTTTACATTTTTCAAAATATAAAATCAATTAAAAAAATCATCGACGCCGGGCCGCTGCTACCACACAAACTTGGGGAAGAGATATCAAAAAATTTATATCTCTAAAGTTTTTATGGCTTAACTAACCATGTATGCCTACCGTTTGCAAGAAAGAAATGTTTTTGAAAAAGCATTTGAAATCATAACAACTCTCAGCCCACGTGCATTTTACCAAAAAAAAAAAACAAAAAAAAAAAAAAACCGTAGCTAGTAAAACAAAACAACATAACCTCAAACGCAACACCAAATATACGGAACCTAGACTTAGACCGCGTCTATGACTGCAAGCTGTTTTTACATTGTTTTTTTTTTTTGTTTTTAGTTTTGCTTATTTATTTATTTTTTTTTTTTTTGTTATCATTGTTGTTGTTGTTGGTGCCGCTGATTGCATGTGGCAAATCTGTTGTTCAAACATCAGTCACGCTAGATTTAACAATGGGTAACATTGCAAAAACTAACTGAACGTGACCGATTGCCAATCGTCACAAAGCCAGACTGAATAATGCCTGCATTTAGACCGCTATGTGCGTGTAGACGAGCCTGGATATGATGCATTGAATGACAATAATATTTCGTAATAAAGTTTAACAATAACCAATATCGCTCTTCAATGTGTAACTTTTCGTTTCGATTTCGTAATTAAAGCAAAAATATGCATAATAAATATTTCTCTTCTTCCATATTCCCAGACAATTCTGTAATGCCCACATGCACGTTGCCGGCTATTACTGTAACGAGCAGAGTGCATGATTGTTTTCTTCGTATCGTGCATCTGCACATAGTCAAGAGTCGAAGACGTGCTTCACGTGCATCGCGCTAACAGTAGACAGTGGACATCAGTCATATTCAACTCCATTCGATGATGAATAGGCAGACAATCATTTTTATTTGCAGTCATTGAGCATTCATTGTTGCTCGTTACTATCAAAATATGTTGTTATTGCTTCTACATATGCGAACCTATTGCGGAGGCGTTATTTATTTTATTGTTGTTCCTTTTTGTTGTACTATTCTCATGTTTACAAGGATTTTCATTGATCTCGAGAATTATTGCAATTTTCCCACTGACCGGATGGAGACCTTATGAAAGTGTAAATCCATTATTATAATTAACTGTTTTTTTCTCCTTTTTTACTTATTTTAATAAAAATTGGCCGCTAGCGATGCCGAAACTTTTCGTTGCGAAGATACTTGTTTAAGAGGACCTGTATTGAAGGTGGAATGTATTTAAGGTGCAAAAGGTGTATGCAACGTAAGCGGAACTTGTCTGGCCCTCAATAATATTTTTATTTTTTTTTTTTGTTTTGATGACGAACGCCTGCTGTCACTACCAAAGTTTGAATTATTGGTGAGACTTTTTCTGTTATGAGTAATCACTTCATAAGTATCTACAATCAAATCTAATCGCTAACTTTATTGAGGTTCAGGCAAAGCACTTCCTCTTCGAATCTTTGAATCTTTGCTGCTTAAAACAGTGCATCATCTGTTGTTGATATGCTCGATTTTAGGAGGGGAAGAAGAGAGGAAGAAGAACCAGAAGAAGAAGGTCCAAATTTTTCCACATATTTTAATAAACGTGAGTACCTGTTTCTGCTCGAAAGTCGGAACGACTACGCAATCCTTAGTGCGAAACTAGTACATCACCCTTGTACAGATAGAAAGACAAAAATAAAACTCATGATGCTTAGCCGATATTAGATGAGCAAAGCACATGAAACGATTTATTTGCCAATTTGCTTAAAATGTCCTTTTAACTTTAGTTTACTAGAAACGGTCCCATGCCCAAAATCCAAGTTAGGGCTTCGTAGTCAGCTACCATCTGAAATCGAGCCTACTAAAGCGAAATTCAGAAAAGTTATGTCCCTCATGCTACCGATTTTTGTATCAAAAATATTCAAGAAAACGAAACAGTTTGATCGCTACACATGCGGATGCCATTGAACCTGTAGTTACCATTTTTGTTGTTGTTTTGGTGAAATACATATATATACATATTTTTCCAATAAACGGCTTTAACATCTCTTGAATATGACAGCACTGTTCCTATCAAGATAAACCGCAGTTACTGTTACTCATACATGCTGCGAGTGCATATTACGGTAAGCATTCGCAGTGCGTAGACAATGAGCAAAAACATTGGGACGTTTTTTATGTGAACTAAGTCGAAGCCAATGTCGTTTTGAAAATGAGCCAAAATTTCCAAAAAAATCTTATTTTACGATATCACCTCTACAATTATTTTTACAGTAACGATTCGCAAACTTGTGATAAAGTTTGGGATTATATATAGTGAAAATGTGTTCTCGAAATAAACACAACAAAACTAATTCCTTGACTTTCGCTCTATAAATTTCAAGTGACTTATGATGATTGATTGATTTGGCCAAAAATTGGGAGAGCCGAGTTGGGTTGAATTATTTTTTGATATTCCCACCTTTTGAACTATTGAACCATTTGTGTAAAGTCAGATATGAAAAGAGGCTCAACCTTTGCACACTACATGACCTCACAAGAAAATATATAATGATCATCTATGAACCGCGGAAAACTGGCTTAACTAAGCCAATGATAGGCGAGAATATTCGTATTATGGTGCTATACAAACGATGGCAAAGACTGCGTTAAAATAACGCAAGGTAATGCATTGTGTTTAATGGAACTGGAAGGGAATCGTGCACCATGACGTGCTACATGTTGGCAGACAATTAATTGTCCTCTCTACTGTCAACAACCAGTGCGTTTAAAGAGGTCAAATAAAGCAAAGTATTCAAAATTGATCAGAAGACGGCTTTTTCCATTCTGACGGAGCCACAACAAACACAATTTTCATTACATGAAAAAAAAATGGTTGTGACGCTTTGAGTCATCCATGATATACGTCGTATCTTGCCTCGTTCGACTGTCATGTTCGACTACCCTCCTACTTCTCTTCCTCTTCAATTGTCTGCAGAAGTGTCTTAATGATTATAAAGCTGACCACCAAGACAGGCAACGAAATCAGTTTCTCTCGCCGAGAGCCCAAAAGTTCGACAATGACGAAATAATGATTTTATGATTTTTTTAATTTTTTTAATGATTTAATGATTGTCAAAAAGTCTTCTTCTATCTTTTGTTGCAGGTCGAATGTGTTTTTCGTCTATCTAAGAAAAATGCGACTTATTCCGCAGAAATTTATAACAGCAATGAAGATTTTATTTTCTATAAATGATTAATAAACACAAGACTGAGACCATATTTATAATAATAATAAAATGAACGTTCTTTATTGAATAAACAAGCGCCCTTCGTGGGGTTATGCAAATTTTTGTGAGAACTATAGCGAAAAGATTTATTCGGAAACATAAGCCCATATATATTTGTTTAATAAGGAGAATAAACTAAGGTGAGAAATAAAGCATGAATTACGAAAATTGATACAACAAACAGAACATAACCTGCAAGTTCACATATGTAGCATTAAGCCAAGGTGAAGTGAATAAAAAATAAAGAAATGACCATCCTATCTAGTCATATAGCATTTACATTTTATTTTACTTAAAAGTTGTTTCCATGTAAATACAAACGAGCGGAGTAAGCTACGGTGCAGCACACGCATAACCACCCTGGATGCTCGTACGCTGAAAGAGTGTAGGGTAACCACACGCTGCACTCCAGTGTCGCTTGCCTGCAGTTAAAATTTGGTTTTCTCTGAACACGCAAGCTGCCATGGCACTGTAACCAATGATCATGAGAGTTTTACCTTGGCAATCATCGAATATGTGATCCGAAAACATTGGGACTAATTACAATAAAAACAAGTAAAAACATTATAGTGGGACACAGCAAATACCCTTTACACGTTCGCTTCACACAGTTGTTCATATAACGACTTCTCAAAATAATGTGTTATATAAGTTGATCCGGTTCGAACCATTTTTAATAGCGTTCGTCGTTGTTTTTAATGTCGTTGCCGGTGCACCAAATTTGATCAAAATATTTTAAAAATCTTCACGTTGAAAGCAAGAAAACAAGACGGACAAACGGACAGACAGGTTTAGATTCATTGAAAAAGTGACTATGGTTTCCCGGCAAAGTAGAAGGTGAGTCTATCTCAAGCCCTTTTCGGTGCTGCATACGGCCGCAAAAGAATAATCTGCCCTTGTACCAGTCTTGACTCAAGTATTCAACCATGACTATCACACCTTAAAAGGAATTCCGGTTTGTCAACACTTTCGATGCAAAAGAGGAGATAAGCTGGAGAAAACAGTGGATTGGCGGCACCCTGCCTTCAGCCAATGTTAGGCTTGAGCTCTCAAGGCTTCCTGACTTTTCAAGCTCGAGGGTCCATTTTCACAAAAATAAAATAAAAGAAAATAAAAATATGAAAAGGACAGCACGTTGTGTATTGAGGAATCCAAACAACTTTTCTGCGAAAAGAGCTTCGGAACTAGCGATGGAATAATTATGTGAGGAACGTATTAAAGGTTCAATAGTATGGGATGGATTGGTATAAAAAAACTGAACATCTCTCTCGTTAGGCGCCACTGCTTCACTTAATCCATTCTTATACCATAGCTGATGTAGGGTGTAATTATGAACCGAACATACAAGATTTAATTGTTTCTCTCTGTTTAATTAAAGGTATCAGTTTAACTTTAATCATGCCTCCTGAATACCGCAATCGAAGGTCTTTTAATATTTGGCTTTTGTAATAGGACACATCGACCTCCATTTGTGCATTTTGCTTTTGTTTAATTCGTCTCAATTCACAAAAGATAGGAAAATTTTCTTTTTTACTTTTACTTCTCGAATAGCTGAACAAAACTGTCGAAACTTCCTTATAAGCTAATGACACAAATATTTACCTGAAGTGGAAAAATTAAAACTCTACTAGCAACAAAAATCAATGAAAATATTTCATGAATATTGTTATGGTATTATTTGAAAGTAACTTCAATATGTAAGTAAACAGTGGACAGAACAACAAAAACGCTTATATCAGCTTAGCAGCGTATAAACCAGATTTATGGTCAAACAAGAAATGTCGAAACCTTTAAGCGCTAGCCTTAACGTTAGATTAGCTTAACTTCCACAATCGCGTTGAGAGGAAGGAAAAATCGAAACCTAAGCAAATCAATAACGATTTAATTACATAAACAAAAAGGACAATTTTTGGATCTGTGAAATCTGTGCATTTCTTTTAAAGAAAACGAAGAAGGAAAACAAAGAAAAAAACAAAAAACAAAAAACAAAAAGATTTATTTGCATATGCACGCGCGTTTTAATCTGCAGAAATATTTTCTAACAATTTTTGCACATTTTTAACCCAATGACTTGAAACAACGTATAGTCAATGTTTGCTTTGCAACTAACTTTGGCATATTTCAACTGAATGTTAATAAGAAGCAGAAACACATGAGTAAAAGATAATTTTGAATGCAAACGTCATACTAAGGCCTTAGCTCTTTGCATACCTTCGCTTGCACATACCGTATGGCAGGCATACTTTATTACTGCCAAATGGTCACGAAAAGCAAAGAACAAAATCCACACAAAATCCATCTACCATCTTATCTTAGCCAGTTAGTTACTAGTGACAAACATTTTTGGAAATTTTACCTTTTCCCCCATTGTTTAAGGTTTACAGCTTTTCACGCCCATTTTTTTGTTCTGCCATAGGCAGGAAAATACTTAATAGATGGTGCCATCGCTTCATCTTTTCATTTTATTTTTGAACCAACAATTGGAGAACAAATGATAGCATACGCGAATAAACCGGCATAACTGAATCGATCACGCTAAAGATCGCGCAATATCAAGTACGAAGAATTTTTATTAATTAATATAAAAAGTTGCAAACAGTAGGAAAAAATTAATATAAGCCCATCTTATGTTGGCGGGTAAAAAATCTTATGCAACCTCAAGTGGCCTTCGGCTACAAAATACAAAAAAAAAAAAAAAAAAAAAAAAAAAAAAAAAAAAAAAAAAAAAAAAAAAAAAAAAGTTTTAGTTAAAAAATCTCTGTGATGGCAATAAACTTTTTGTGACATTGTAACAACAACGACAATAATAACAGCAGCAGTAGCAGCAGCAGCAGCAGCAGCACTACTAACACAAATGACAACAAAAGTAACATAAGTTACTGAAAAAACACACATATATGCTCACGTTTAGCAAACACATTTAGCGAATGAAGTAACAGTCAACGTTGGGGATTTTTTTTTTTGCGTTTGTGTAAAACAGCACATATCTACCTATAAGTGATGTTTGTGTTTGTTTGCATGTGTTTTTGCATATGTACAAATTTGCTGTCAGCATAACTAATGGCTATTAGCATCAACAATGTAACAACAAAACATCAAAAACTTCTCTCTCTCTCTCTCTCTCGCTCTCAATCGGTCTCTCTCTTTTTTGTCCGTCTGTCTGTCTGTCTGTCTATCTATCTATCTATCTGTGCAGACTTTATGGCATGACTGCAAATGTTATACATTTTTTTTCATTTTTTTTTTCGTTTATTTTATTTAATAAGAGATTTAATTTTTATTATGACCAGATCGAGAATAGTTTGAATGATTTTTGTAATTTCATGTGTAAATCAATCGTGCAATTAAATTAAAGATGGGAATAAAATAAATAAAAATGAATGCTTGAATGTTTGTTCATTAAAGATTCACACACTCTTCACATTCTCTTTAAGAAGAATTTAATATTACTTCAGCTAGCACTGAACACTTCTCAAACTAATATCACTGATTGAATTAAAAACCTATTAATTTTCAATTAATTTTCTTCGGTTTTTTGGGCGTATCCGAAGATTATGTATATGCAATGTACAAAAATTCGATAAACAAAGTGAAAGGGTAAAAGCCGACTGCTTTAAGATGTACAATCGCATCTTATGTTTTCAAAGTTCAATGCTTATAATTTCTGCAAATTCCAA
Source organism: Glossina austeni (assembly GCA_000688735.1). Lineage (NCBI taxonomy): Eukaryota > Metazoa > Arthropoda > Insecta > Diptera > Glossinidae > Glossina > Glossina austeni. The sequence goes on along the minus strand of KK502495.1, from coordinate 554,821 downwards.
ACACACTTTCGCCCCAAATGTGTAACAAGCTTTTGCTTATATAAATCCAATCGGTATGATTAATCTTTGTCTCTGCTGACGTAATACACTGAGCAGTTTAATCGTTTAAGACCATTCGCACGTTCACATAGCTTTAGACATAAAATATTATGTCATGTTATGTATGTTGGAATTTCTACGACAACCTATGAAACATATTACGATTTTGTTTTGAAAAGCATCGTACACACAAGAAATGCTCCAAAAACTTTCCCAAAAGAAACTTTAATGTTCAACATTCTTCTTCTATAGATTGACTACTCATACAAAAAGTGCTTGACATGCAAAGCATATGGGTCTAGGTAGGGGTTTCCTTACCATCAAACGTATCACAAAGTAAGGAAAATTGCAAAAGTCAATTGGCAAGAATAATAGTCGTGACTTGCCGAATAGGTAACAGCCAAGTTGGTGTTAGCGGGTTCAAATCTCAAGTGGGGTAGAGATTACTTTGCTCGTAGCTGGAGTGAGTGCGCATTTGGTAAACGCATAATAATTACGGTTTGGGCACGACACCCTTTAAGTTGCGGCCATCACTTCCTTATGGTTTTCCCTTTCGTTACTTCCTTCTGACCATCACTTTGTTACAAGAATAGACGAAATCTCCTTTAAAGAAGGTGATGCGTCCTATAAGATATATAAACCCAGAGGTTGACGGGAAGAAAGAAATAAAGGAAAGAGGAATAGGGTGCCTGGGAGATCTATGCCCGATCGGCAGGCTGTTGTGCCTTCACTCTAGTTACGACCACATTCTAATCGTAATTAAAGTATATCCCATCCCGTTCACTTGTAATAGTCTCGCTTTTTATCTATTGTGCGGCAGCCAAAAATTGAAGCGAAAGGTCTTTTATTATACTAAGTTAAGTTCATTTAATCGAACAGCCTCAGACAGGTGATGGACAGACCAGTTGAAGAATTCCACACATCGATTGAAAAACAAAAGCCACAAATTGTCAAGGGGAAGAGCTTTGTGTGCCAGGGCGAAGACTGCTTGCCGTATCTATATCTTACATATCCGTACATATATCTTTTACAAGGCATCAGAAAAATAAAGAATTTACCTAAAGTGCGTCATCAGAAATCGTTACGTGTTTCGCTCTATAAAAGATAAGCTACAAAAGGGTTATTCGAAACACGCCTTCGAAAACTGGCAACATTTTTTTTTGTATTACCCGAAAAGGTAGGAGAGGTCACGAAACAAACGTTCCAATATATTATTTTCCTGTACTTTTAAATAATCAAAAAAACTTAATATTATTTCAATGGTTCAACAAAGCGGAAGACTAAGCACGTGTCAAATGTGTTTAGGGAAACTCATGTTATATGCGTAACAAATATAGGCTGAATGACAACTCAGTGAGCAGCGCTTGTAGCAGAAATAATTTAAGCTAAATAATGGTTTTCTGGAACAGCTGTGTTTGATAACAAAAAAAAAAAAAGGGAAAAATTCAAAAATTTCACAACCAAGAAAACAATGATTAAAAGAAAGAGAGGTATTCAGAGGTATTGTACTCCGACTAAGGCTTTCACTTATAACGCACTTGGCTTCTCTACCAAAAACTTCGGGCCACTTTCGTGACACTTCTAACCAGTTCGCTAGCGAATAATAAAACATTTCTCGATCGGTTGGCTTTTGTTCTTTCGAAGAACCATATGAAGGGCCAGTAAATTAAAAATCAAGCGAGCTCCTTGCATAACCTTTCCTCCACGACGTTTGTTACAATTTTTTATAATTTTTGGTTTGTTTTTTACTCAGCTTCCCTGGAGATTGCTTTCAAACAAACCTCCCAGAGTGAAGTGCAAATCCTTATTAAAATGATGATTATTCGGTTGTATTTGATTCACGCCTGTGAGTTATTAGTCAACTTTGCAGTAGATTTAGAGAAAAGGAACCAAGTTGATCTCTTGGCCTCCTATTTAGTTTAATTTGCATTCCTTTCGTGTCACTTTACGAAGGAGAGGGAGCGAAGGTATAGAAATCTTTCGAAAAGCCATTCTTGCTAATCTGTAAGTTGTTGGGGGTGACAGCCTTCCTGTCAAACACATAATATTACGATAAAAATACTTTAAGTATGGGCGACAACAACTTTATCTCTTAATTAAAATTATATGCATAAGGCTATAAAGACGGTGTGAGTTTTCAAATTTAATGTTGTTGAGCTGATTATTGCGGGTTGTCGTGATTGTTAAGCGTCGTATAAACAGAGAATTAAATCTCATAGATGTTGATTTTAGAATAATTGCTAAAAACTTAACAGCAAGTCTCCAATTTTTGCTATTGAGAATAATTTAACAACAAATTTAGCAAATACACGTATCGTTAATATTATCCGATATAATATCCGGTAAAGTCGATAATTTCATTGTTTTGAGCGCGGCACATAATTAAAATAAACGACCGCCTCAATTGTATGTTGAAATATTAATAGAGTTGCTGGTGAGTACCTTCGCTTCATCGTCTATCGTGTCTACCTCACTTTGCCATAAGTTTTCAAAAATAAATTTGATGATATCATCTGTTGGTTTTGTGGGAGTTGGTTAAATTTATTGTTTTTTCTTTTTAAACAAATTAATGAAAAACCTTTAAATTCTTGAACATATGAGTTTCATTTCATGCTGGTTGAGCATAACGAACAAATTCTTTCATTTCAATTACTACTAATCTGAAATTAATTAACAATAAAATGTTTGGAATGCAATCAAATAGTTTTTATTCTTTAATCAGATATGAACAAGTTATGTATGTGCATATGATGCGATTCAAATAGCGAATGCTGTCGTTGATGTGGTTTCTGTGGTATCTTTTTTCCTTTTCTTTTATAACTTTTAAACAAATGCCACAATCGATTATATCAGTTCGGGGTATAAAACGTGGTATTTGAAAAATCATTGCATTGCTGCAAAGAATACATAAATATAGGCAGGAACATAAGATTTCATGAATTGCTCTTAAATAAAATGAAAATGAAAAAAAAAAAAATGAGTAAAAAGCCATTTGAGAATCGTAAAAACAAAGAAAAAAAAAATTTATTTAAATATTCAACATTTGTCCAAGCATTGTAAAGAGTTAGTTGAAGATTTGTTCAACAAGTTTTTGAAAAATATGCAGAGTCTTGGCGTAAGTTGGCGTAGGATAAAATCTATGACAAACTAACTGTTTTCTTAGTATTTATTTCGGCACTGCGCTCTGTCCAATTACTAAAGGTGTTGATGAGTGTTTGCGATAAATGTGTGAACTTATCCAACTATTATATTATTCCGATGAATACGTAGACCACACATATGTGCGGCTTGCGAATAAAAGGAAATAGTAAATAGACGAGATAGAGATCACTTTTAATAGCTATTTTATCGTTAATTGGTAAACAAATGACTTAATTAATACCCACGTGGCACAAATTAACCCAACTTATCTTTAAACAGTATTGTGATTATGTTGTTTTCCGTTCTCAAGAACAAAGCCAATCGCTAAGAAGATCATTTATTACTCTTTGGGAATATTTTCAGACTTCTAATCATTTTTTCACATAATATTATAGGACTTCTTTTTTCAGTGACTAAGCAAAGCTGGCGCTTTTGATATAAAGTCAATCCCCAATTCATTCACATGAGGCAGTTTTGCATTCCATAAAAATGGCACTTTAATGCGATTTTTGTCTCGATGGTGTCATCAATCATTGTTTCTTTCGCCTTACGGTGAAAATAAATCGTTATTGATTGATTTTAACGAATATTCGACGATGATGATGTTGACTTAAACAATAACTCGGTTCAACAGAACTTGTCATACGTCAAGTAATCGATTTGTTACATGACGAGCTTGTACGTATAATTCCGATATCCAACAAACCCCATAGATAACGCTATCGGTATACAGCCAGATATTATTGATGCCAGATAAGCAGATTTTGTTCATGCATTGAACACGAATAAAAGAGAACGCACCGTTGGCGGTACTAGAGCAGATTTAGTGAACAAAGTGCTCGAGAACTGAGTTCGTTGACTGCGTTTAAGTAAGAGCAGCCCTGATGACTATTTAAATGATGGTGTATTTAGAACTTAATTGCATCGAATTAAAAAAAAAAAATAAATAAAAATGATTGAAAAAACAACAACAAAATGTTTACTCTTCATCAAATGCTTTAAAGTTGTTTTCTTTTTCTAAAAAAAAGTATTTATTGAAAAAACGCTGTGCTTTAATGAGCAAAAAAAAAAAAAAAGATAACAATAAATAAATAAATATATGCTTTCTGACGAATTATTTATATCCATCAGATCGAATCGATACCTGGAAATCGTAAAGTATTTTTACAAATGCATCCGTTTTACTTAGCGACTGCCTTTTTGAGATTTTCTTCGAAATATTTGTTCAAGATTCTAGATCAATATTTGCTATGGATTGTAAGTTAGAGCGATCTGATTAGCGTCAGTTAACATCCATCTTGTCAACTAAGAAGAATAGAATGTTAAGCAGAACAGTAGAAAAAGGCAGGCAGAAGGATCGGCAAATGAAAAGACATGACCAAACCGATCACTGATCAATATAAAGTATATGTTAGGCGGCCCTTCATAAGTATTTTTATGTGTTCCATACGGAAGCACAACTCTAGCGCATTTCGATCTATCGATAATAGGTACAAGCTTGTGTGCGAATGATACATACACCCAAGCCATTTTGTAGTATATACAGGGACAGAGCCATTTCCGCTTCTTCTGCTAGCCTCGCCCTACTTCTGATAACATAAAAGGTACAAGTACCTTGGAGTTTTTTAAGAAATGAATGAAAACAAAAATTGCTACAATTCGATTACTCAAAGTATTGTCCACTGTTAGTTAGACCTAAGTTTTCCATCTTTCTTTACCAATTAATTACACGTTAATAGAAAGGCTGTTTCTTCGAGGAAATTTAAGAATAGATCCATTGTCTGAAATGCCCGTATGCATGAAAGTTTGCATAGAATGTTTCTGCCCAATTAATCAAAAAAATTGGCAGTCAAAAGAGGTAATGTCCGGGTTAGACGCGCAATGGATTAGAACTAATGGGTTGAGTTCCTTCCGCCTAGCAGTTTGTGATCGGCCTACTCGCATATGAAAGAGAATTGTGGTGCTGCAAAATCACTTTGTCGCATATCTGCTTGTATTCTCTGTGTTTCTCAGTCCATGCTCGTCTTGAAAGCTATTCCGCTTAACGGCTTTGCTGGGTTTCAGCTGGTCATGTTATACTACACTACACATTTAATGTCAACAAATCGCACGACCATTAAATCATATTTTCCGTCGCTCAAGTGCTTTGGCTTAGGCGTTGCGATAATAGCACGAACTTACCTATCCTTTGGATTATGGTAATCAATTACGCGTCTTTTTAGCTACGCCTCAGTACAACATCCTGCGTTTTTAGTTGTTCGCTGGTGAAGAGTCTCTCTTCCATGACACTTGTTTCCATAATTCGTACAACACCTTGTAGGGTGCTGCATTGTGTGTGTGTATCTTTATTCATTTATTTGTTTTTTTAGAACTTTAATGTGTTGATTTTTATGTTGTTTAATTTTTATTTAAATGAATTTAAGTAAAAATGTTTTAAACGTGTTTGCTCATTAAAAATTTCCAATTTTAACGAGCAAAAAATATAAATATATTCAATCTAATGGATATATAAAAATATAATTATTTTAATCTTAAATAATTAACGAATCACTTATAACTTTCCGTGAGCCACCTGTATACGAAACAACTTGCTTTTGAATTGCTACGAACGAATTTCGTTATTCTGCCGCTTGCAATGGCTCTGCACGTTCTTCTTACGTTTGACATAAGATTTTCTTCAGTTATTCCTCCAGATGGTACTTCTAAAAGTTTCTGGTTTTTTGTTTAAGTAACGAAGACAAAAACTCCATTTTTTGTTTTTAAAAAACAAGGGTTCACTGTGGATGTGTGTGTTGACCGATTTGGCTCAAAAATTTGAGGCTGAAACTTTCTTTTCTTGCAAGCGGGGCAATGTTTACAACGAACAGTGCAGTTCTACATGAACTTTGATTAAATTCATGGCCCGTAAGGAAGTTTTGAATTAAGACACTGCGGTTATGGTTCTGAAATGCTATGCGTAGACGCTCAACGCATCTCTGTTTCAAACTTTATGTCGATTAGGAACTTCCTGTCCAAGAAATGCGATGCATTTTGAACTAAGAGTCGCTGAGGCTCATCTTCGAAAACTTCGTTAATAAAACGAAACGAGTTAACTTCCCATCATCAAAGAATGATGGGTGCATTCATTTTGTCAAAACGTCTGCAACGCTCAGAAGGAAGTCCCGGCGACGCCACAAAAAATTTATATTGTC
>KK502495.1:528166-543653 GCA_000688735.1 Glossina austeni | reverse complement strand
TTTACTTTGAAAAATCATTATGTGAAGAACTGTAAGTCGCGCCCACGATACTGTTTTCACTTGTGTATTAATAATGATGCACTTTGTAGGTCGAAATTTAAACTTTTTCATTTAAATGTTTCCCGATTATATAAATAACAATATTTCTAAAATATTCTCTGTTTCCCTCTAGATATGCGAATATAGATTAAATGACTTTTTTTTTTTTAAATTTAAATTTGGATCGATTACACCGTGTACCGCGGAGCCCCTCGAGCTGAAACTATCTTCAGGGAAGGCTATGGCGTTGCCATTTCGTAACCAAATGGTTTTCCAAAATAATTTTTTTTGGATATTTAAAAATATTAACAATGATAACCTTTCAATATACTCTTATTCTGTTACTTATACTTCCAGTTAAAAAAAAATGCAAAATATTTGTGCATTGGCTTCCCTTCTTTAGGCTAAAACCGTCGTGTTACACTTTTTGAGATTTTTTCTTTATTATTTTCTGGCTTTCTCCGTTTTTACAGGGGAATCGTACGTCTTTTCACATGCGGTATATAGTTGGACAGAAAAACACTTTACAACCACACAAACGGACCAATGTGTAAATCGAATCATATTCGGGGTTTCTATTGCTTATTTTTGGGCAGGCAAATCCAGTACAAGTCCTCTAGCGGCGATGGAGAGAAGGTCTCTTTTAAAGCGGTTAAATAAATTTCAACTAATACGTTGCGTTATGCGACGTATTGCGAATATCATTATTAAGTGAAGGGCTATGTGTGTAGATGCAGATCAAATTTACTTAGCAAATTAGTCAACGATTAGCGGAATAGCGTAATCCATACGATCATGGTTATCTATCGTTCATCAATCAATTATAGGCTCAACTTAATTTCTAGAAAACGTTTTTCTCCATTTCACTAAGCAGATGATAGTCTTCTTCTTTAAATGCGGCCGTATTATTAATTGTGTTTATTGCGTTCTTTATTAGCGGCTGTGAAAACACTCAGATCACTTGAAAAAAACCCAATTAAAAGGGCTCAACAATCGTATGTGTACAGAGTAGTCAGGGAAATATTTAACCTAATAACGTAGCGTTAATTAACTTCAAAATACTACTGCATTACGTGCTAGCACATCTTAAACAAGAATATTTCAATGGCTTGAAACTTCCTAAAAACTCAAAATTTTCATATGTTTCTTCCTTACAATGCATTGCATAATAGTCATAATTTATTTAAAAGCTTTCTCGCATCAACATATCTAAGCCATAATAGTAAAGCCGAAAAAGATTTCCTCTTAATTCCCAATACGAAAGGCAACAATAATAGTTAAATGAATAAAAGGTCGATAATAGTTTTCGACAACTCACTCATACAATAATTAATGTCGGCTATCGTTTGGATGCTTCTTATTATCGAGAACGTATCTAATAATTAATACGTTTAAAAATATCTCTAATGAAGGTCATTATGAAAACATGTCCAAGAAATATAGGACGTACGTTATGTTTCCATGCTTTTTTGGCTGCACTCGTCATTAATCATTAGTATTAAAAATATACATATATATATATATATATATATATATATGTACACATATACATATATATGTATATATATATATACAAATAGTTCTTTCGAAAATGCATTAATCATAAACGTGCACATGTGGTGCTGCAGTTTGCTGCTGCTTGTTTTTCCTCCTGTACATGATGTAACAGTAAAACCAACATTTCACTGAAAGTTTTCTATGTAATTACGCTTATGACGAACAAAAGTCAGAATCTTTGTTTTTCCGTCCACGGTATGAAGGCATACGGATAACAATACGATGGTCTTACAAAGCTATTACATTAGACTTGTTTCCCGCAATTTCCGGAGACAATTTGTTTTCCTTATTTATGTAACCCAGAAAGAATGCTTAACTTTCGGTTCAATATTTACGTTGTATATAAGAAATAAAATTTATTTTGTTTGTCGTGTTAAGACATATAGATTTTCTTCTCTTTCACAAGAGTATGATTGCATTCATTATTATTTATATGGTATAAGGCGGTCAGCATCATTCACACCTTATCCTTAATTACTAGGTAGTTAAGCATTATGTTTATCCACCCAATAAATGGTTCCTTAACGTACGAAGTACGAATAAATGTGCATTGAAGCAATAAATAATTTCAGTATAGTGGATATTAGTTTCCAGTATCCTGTTACTGTACGCATGAATATGAGCAGATGTTATAAATCACAAAATATCATGAATTTAAAGATATTTTTATAATAATGGTGTGGATTTGTAGATATTGCAAGTGAATAGAACAGAAATATGAAAACAACATTCCGTTCCCATAACAATAAGTCAGTCAAACGAATTGTATGGGAATAGCGACGTGAATGAACTTCAGACACTCTAGGGCTATGAGTCAAGGCTTTATATTTCTATTCATCTTAATTTTCCATAGTTTTTTTTATAGTTTAGTATAGTAATATGTAGTGCATATATTCTTGATCAGTATCAAATTCTGAATCGATTTAAGCATGTCCGACTGTCTTTTTTCCCACAGGTGCGGGTAAAGTAAGAATTTTCTTTTTTTCAAGAACAAAAAAATTAGTTTGTTTGCTCGTTAGTACCAAGACCCAGACAGCAACAGACACAATGACAAAAATTAGCCCTTACAGTCTATAACTGACACCATAGGTTCCGCACAAATATGGAAGAAATGTTATACAGAATCGAAGTTTCATTCTTTTATCAAAGCGTTTCGGAACCCTTATGAAGCATATATATCCTTGATCGATATCAAATATTGAATTCAACCAGATTGTGCGTTCGCCGTCATAGTATAATTTTTTTTGCTCGTTATCTGTAAGACCTGGTCTGGTTTATTCTTCTTTTTGGGAGACAATAACCTCTCATTGAAAAAAAAGAATATTCGAATTAAACCCTTAACCCAGTGGTTTCCAACCTTTTTGTACAGGCGTCCCCCTTTTTAAAAAAAAAATTAATGCGCCCCCCTTTAAAAAACAAAAAAACAAAAAACCGAAACAATCAGATACTTCTGTTTACTGAAGTTTGGCGCGAGTAAGCACGAGAATAACCGGGATGTTGCAAGTGCTTATCTTTTGATTCCACGCCCTACCGGTACTCGGTTCCAAACGCGAAAGCGAGATATTTCGATTCGAAGAAGAGTATGAATTGGATGTTTTAGCATTTGTACACCAAAAATCCGCGGCGAGGATTGTGGATTACGTATACTGCTGATCCATTTTCTTGACACCTATTTGACTTTTTTGGTTTGTATTTGAAAATGATATTTTGGAAACAGCTACATGCCCCCCCTTGCAACAGCCCCACAGGTTGGAAACCACTGCCTTAACCAGTTACCTGCATATCACGGGTATGTACGTCGTAATCAATCCGTCCATCCCTCCTTGTCGCATTTCCTCATACAATTTCGCCATTATGAATATGTGTTTGCCCTAAGAATGTATTTTAGAAAATAAATTTGTCAGTTTGTTAAGCCATTTGCTTGCAACCTAATTTCACATATCTGTACTTGCCGATTGTATCGCTAGAGAGGACGAGACAGTTAACTGGTTAATCGGAAGAAAACTTTTGGATTATTTGGAATATTTAACGTAGCTGCTGAGTTAAAAGCCAAACAATCGTTAAGTAGCTGTGTCACAGTCGATGAAGATGGTTTGACTTCATATAATTAGCTCTTACTTCCTTTCTTAATTTTTCTTCTTCATTTTCTTCTTAAATCTGCCTGATTTATGAGAATTCCATTTCGGTTGTGAGAGAGAAATATTTTAAACACTCGGAATGTAAATTTTCCAACATTTGCTCCAATAATTTTAGTAAATTCCTGTTCGATTATATCATTTTCTTACTCATCCTAAAGACTTCAAACTAATTAAAATTCTTTTTACGAACCTTTGCCTATCAAACATTGTTTAATAGGAAAGAACAAAAAAATGTAGAGCAAACTGTCTGCAACAAAGGCTGCACTGACCAATAATGAAAACAACAGCAGTTAAAGCGATTATGGGAGAGAGAAGAAAACAAAATTGAGAAGAAAACAAAATTAATAACATGAACTCCCCCCAAAAAGGGGGGTAAGGAAGGAGGGTAGAAGAGTTGAAGAGCGAAAACAAACACTTTACATAATAAAGAATAAAGAAATTGAAAACTCTTTCAGACCGTATAATCATCAAAGATGCCAAAGTAACTGCGAAAAGTTAAAGATTAAGAAGAGAAAGTGCTAACGACCGTTGGTGGAAGCGACAACGTAACAGACAAACGTCATAACTTTAAGATATATTTTTATTGTATTACTTTATGAATTGAGTGAGGAAATTTTCTAAATATAAAATCTGTAACGTAAACCTTAACAGCAGCACTTAATAGAGAAATTCAAAGTTTTCTTTATAGACGACTGAAGATAATTGTTTTCTACGACGCACTCACTCCACTCGTCATTTATTATCTCTGCTCGCGTATCAATTTAATCAAATTTCACAACTCATAAGTTGCTAAACTAATGAAATCCATTAGTTTGATATTTTTTCTTCTTCTTCGTTTTTTTTTTTTTTAAAGCGCTTTTCTTATTCTCAATTAAACGAATAATTGCAAACTAAATGCGATAGACAAACTCAAAGAAAAACACAAATCCGAATCCAATTGGAGTAATTGAAGTGCAAATAAACTCCACACTACTCTCCGCCAAGGCACACACCATGCAAAAATATATTAATTCATAACGTATCCGTCTATATAATGGCATCAGAGAGACTGCAAATCAAATGTAATGGAAGTAAGTGAAACTATTTTTTCTGTCTATACAGGCATACAATCATTTATAGAAAAGTGTACATATGTACCATGGAAAGCAGGCCACGCGCCACTATTGCTATCGATGAAGATGACGATGATGATGTTGCATTTGAGTGATATGTCTATTAACATTCGATGGGATGTTGTTTGTTTTCTAATGGACGTATGATTAGATGTTAAGCAGCAGATAATGTGATACATTAAGACGGGTCAGCAATTAAAATAAAATGTTAAAGACATAAATGCGAACGCGCGCGCATAAATGCAAACTAGGAAACAGATGGCAAAAAAAAAGTGACCGATTGATCGAAACGCTTTAAAGTAAGCAAACAATGTTTCAAAAAGAAAAAATAAAAAAATAAATCCAAAATTGGATTTTAAAGATTTTTGCAAAATTTTTCGTTATTACAAAATTAAGAAAAATATTGTTTCCTTCATGCTATTAAATGCTTGCCAAAGTGCTTTTTATTTTCCCTTTTTCGTTCTTTGTGTTTATGCACCAGTTGAAGAAAAAACATCAAAAGCGAAATGTTATCCTGCTCGCTGTTGTAACAATAACTGCAGATTTCATTTTTTATTTTTCCATTTCTGGTATTTCGAATAAGGTTCGTTACTACACCCACCGTCGCAGAACAGGAGCAGAGTTATGTCATCAAAACGTTTGCGATATGCGGAAGAAAACTCCAGAGATTTCATAAAGTACACACTAGTCCAATAAAGTCTACATACACCACCGAAAATGGAGGTTTCTCTTATTAAAACTGCGTTTATGAGTTTAGGGTCGAAAAATACATTTCTTAGGGAACAGAAAATTATATTAAACAACTCTTCCAGATTTTTTTTTGACTTGAGATAAAGTTGTAGACAAAAAATATGCTTTAATCTCGTGGAGAAAACAAAAAAGTCTACATTTGCGAGAATATATCACTAGAGGTTTCAAAAACAAAAAAAAACGTCTCTAGTTAACGGTACTTAGTTTTTATAATTTACCAGATGCTGTGCGTTTCTTTATTTCTTTTCCTTGAAATGTCACAAAACATACAAGAACACAAGGAAGTTTCTCAAGAGGTTAGAAAGTTGATTATAAAGTGAAGAAATGAGGAAAAATCGCAAAAAGAATTGGAATTAGTTGTGCGTGTGTGTGTGTATATTGTCCAATCTAGTATAAAAAATCACAATAACGCAAATACCATAGGAAGTAAGCACCGATCCTGTCAACCAAACAAACCGGCAGGGCGTGAAAACCGAAATATTGCGAGTACAGTAACAAGTGAACCCAAAACTAGTGCTGGTGATATGGCAAAATGGCTACAAAAACATCGGACAATTAATATTCATCCCGAAATGGTTCGAAATCTTCTATATTCTCTATTCTATATAGAGGAAGAAGCTTCAGTGATCCTACAAAGTATATACGAGGTATGGGAATACGAAACTGGAATTTTTGTATAGAAAATATGCGTTTCTTTTATAAAACGACATATTTTTCGAATTATTGTCCATTGCTGGCTATGTATTTTTCCCAACTATTTGAGAATTTGTGGATGTCACGATTTTAAAAATCTGACCTTTTTGCCGCGAACCGAAACCATGCGTTTATTCTATAAAAAAGCATATTTTTCGAATTACTGGCCATCGCTAGCTATGCATTTTTCCCATCTATTTGACAATTTGTGGATGCCACGACTTTAAAAATCTTTTCCTTATACCGCGAACCATTCGTCGCGTCGTTTTTTTCACATTTTCGCACGAAATAAAGGGTTGCCCAACAAGTGTGTGACCCTTCGATGCAAAGAAGTGACGCTCGGAAGTACTTGGGAGTACAGAGACATTCGAAGATCTTGCGCGCAGGTTGGTATTAAAAATGGGCCAAATCGATCGAAGGACATGCCTCCAGTATCACATAAACTGAGAACACTTTTGTTCTTCAAAAAGAATAAAAAATTGATTTGTTGCTCATTAGTCGTAAATCACAGCAAATAAATCTACAAAGATTTGAACGTATATTCTATGGGCGGTGCTGTAGTAACTCTAGAATTTCGTTCTGTGTCATAATTTCATTTTTTTTCAAAAACTTTACAACGCACGGAAGCCTTCTTCGAAAGACCCCATAAAATATATAAATTCTTCGTCGGTTCCAAATTCGTAATGCACCTAAGGATGTCCGTCCGCGTGCAAATTCATTAAGCAAATAAAAAAATTAAGCCGCGTCCATCCAATGTTATAGAAATTGAAAATTTAATTGTTTTCTTTTTTTTAGTAGATGATGGGTATAAAAGATTCGGTCACAGCTGAATATAATTTTCTTCTTATTGTTCCATTTGAAAAGCAGTAAACGCCGCAATATACTATAAAAATAATAATAATAATAATAATAATAATGAATCCTCCTTTCGCGAGAGCAATACCAATCAATTGATATAAAGATCTAAACCCCTATATAATTCTATAAATTAATCAAAGATCACGTACAGATTTTAATTAAGAGACGCATTCGATTTTCTCTTCTTTCGCAATCGACTAATTTCATGTGTAATGCGCATGTGTGCATCTGAATATGAGACTTTATTATAAACCATCGAAAACTCGCTTTTCGACTGTTCACTGTTTGTTGTTTTCCCATCGTTTATTTTCCATTGAAAATTACTTTGGAAACTAGTTGTCATTTATCTTAATTTCAATTCTTTGAGTTGCTTTTTATGTCGTCATTTAATCAATTACTCAGTCACGGTTTGCTTATTAATTGCTAAATGAAATTAAAACCACAATAATGCCAATCGATACTTTCAATTAATTAACACAAACCGAAAAATTATCCTAAAATTTTCAATTCATTTATTTCGAAAATAATCACGTGACGTTACACGCACACACACACACACCATTGAAAAATAAGAAAAAATAAAAATTACTTAATATGGTGGTCAACGGTGATTGAATAACTTTGCATGAACGACTACCGAACATTTTTATTACCTAATAATTAATTGAAATTTTATACGACTCGTAAGATGATATTGCAGCAGCAGCATTTATTTCTTGTTGTTATTAAACTCTTGAGATAATATTCAATTTACATGAGAGGTAAGTTAATTAGAGAGCTTTTTTTTTTTACCCAACTTAAAATTTCTAAAAAAGTTTTATTTGCTATCGCTGATGGTTACAAGCAGATTTCCGCGGTTACGAGGGGGAAGAAAGCAGATAAAGTTCAATGACATCACATTTACAAATTAATTCGTATACGTTTAGAGAATAAGAAAATTATCCGCCAACATAGTAGTGACAAAATTGTAATCCTTGTATGCTCTTTCCCTGCTGAAAATGTTCTTCTCCATGTACTAGATTCTCGTCTTTGCTCTCATAAATTAGGAACTCGACTACTTCAGTATGCCAAATATTCTGATGCCTTTCAATTTTATAGCCTATACCTGACTGTCATGGTAAGAATGCGATTTTCTTGAAAAAGAAGTGTCAGGGGCTTAAGGCTTTTGCTCATTATTGTTTAGAATAGTTTTGAACTTTTCATCGACACGCATTTGGAAAGGAGAAGAGCACTAAATCGACCATCTCCCTCTAGGCCACAAACTTACAAGGCCATAAAAGTACGCTTCGCACCATTGTGCAGGAGACGATGTAATTATTGTCGAAGATGGTTTATGTCCTATTTTTCGTAGTTCTCTCGAGATTTTTGGAAAAAATTNCCTTGAGCTCATCCAGCAATGCGGTCGTTATTTTCTTAAGAGTTTAAGCTCGGTGAACACGTTGGCTGGAGCATGATTACGATGTGGTTTTTGGCCAACAAATCGAATCTACGCAGCCCACGAAACTTGAAAAATAACCTTTACTTTTTAACGCACCTCGTATATTCGATTACAACACATACTCTTCATCCCACTTCGTTGGTTTGAGATCACAAAACTTAAATTCAGCTTTCGTGGGTTACATTCTATAACTAATGGTAAGGATTTGCAATATATATATAGTTTCAATAAACCGATATAAAAGCATCCACGAAGACAATGCATTTGCACTTCTTTCTTAGTAACAAATGTAGACACAAGAACTATTCATGACTTGGGCATATGTTGCAAAATTTTTTCCTTCCGATATCTATGTACAAAAATGTTCTGCTCGCAAAAATAATTGAAAATTTCACATCGATCACACTTCGTAGATATTCTGTCCACGATATCTGCGAACGGTAGTAATGGTCGATCTAACACTTAGCTCGTAGATATTCTGAAATTTTCAATTATTTACCCGAACCCCGTTTCAAGTTTCAACACACAATTTACTGATTATAATAAAAACGTAGGCTGATAGCCGATGCAGAATACTTTTACTGTAACGCCTTAAAAGGAAAAAAAAAAAAAAAAAAAAACTTTCTTTTAATAGTAAATAAGTTTTTACACCATCACAAGCAATTACCTAAATTAGATGCCACCATACATGCTTCGATTTGCTTTACAGAGCTAAGCCATGTTCCAATGTTTAAATATTAAGTCAGTTGTGTAATTAATCTAAAGATTACTTTTATTTATATTGAAAGAAGTTGTGTGTTTGTTTGTGAAATGTTTACAGTTTTATCAAACATTCATATTAAATTAGATAAAGTTATTAAATCTTAAAGAGACAGTCATAAAATTGTGGCAAAACTGGTATGACTTAAAAACTTTAACATTTTACGCGTCCAGTCAACGAAACGAAACAATAAATGATAAATACGAAAATCATAAATGTTAAGCCAGACATTTAATAGTTTATTATTCAATAAATAGACAGCAAATAAATGTTGAACACAACAAATTTTACTAAAAACAAGAAAACTAACTGTGAATGAAAAATTTTTCAAAACCATACATTTGACGTAACACGAATTTTTGTAATTTTGTAATCTACAAACAAATATAAGGCGAGTGAGTGCCTGGTGGCTGGTTCGATCACGTTGATCGTGTTTCCGCTTATAAGCTCTTGTACAAAGATGGGGTAAAAGTCAGCCCTTTCGGCCAAAGCTATACTTACTCCATACTTGTAATAAAAATGAGAATATCTTGTATGGACTCACACACATGCTCGTACATATTGAGGCAACACTCGTAAGACTAATTTCAAGAGACGATGAACAAAAATTAGTCCTTTGGATACCACCTGCAGATCAAACAGTTTCGTGCCTTTAAGAAAAATGAAAGAGCTTAGGCCACTTTGAAGAACCATTTTTACTTCTTCTCGGAATTTTGAAAGGGTTTGTATCACTCATATGTTCGTGTTTGTCCTCTGAGTCATTGCATATATATGGAAAAAAATGGGAGGAAGCCTTCTGCAATGGTTTCAAAGGCAATGTAATGTCAAAAATATCGATTTGAACGTAAAGTTTAGCTCATTGCTCAGACTATTTTTCAATGTTAAATTCCCAAACGGGAATAAGAAGAGGCAAATTTCGTCGAAGTAGCTCAAAAAAAAAAAACAAATGGGTAGACTATAAGTAAAGGCGCGGTCACGTTTCTTGGCGCGGTAGATCTTATTTTGGTCGTTGGTATAGTTGAACCCTCTGTCGGTAAAAGCATAACACCTATTGATACAGACCTACTATGCTGCGCTCGCCACTTCNATCACTCAATAAGTCTCTGGTTTGGCAACACTGTTGTCAGAACCAAAAGACTTGTGCATAGCATGCACTTTTAAATGATACGAGACGATATTTCGTTGCATTCTGAAAGTTAGTTTACAGTTTCCAGTGGAGTTTTGTAAAGCAAAGCTTCGAATTTAGAAAATATACCGTAAACAAGTAGCATTGGCTAGAAGGATGTTACGGCGACTCTTTGTGGGTGGTTTTTTTTTATTTTAAACACACTCATAGGAACACCAATGATGGTAAAATGTCCGGTAGCCCGAATTCGGCACAAAATCTCTTAGGAAGAACGGAGAGTGTGAGTTTGCGCGAGATAGCTGACATGTTAATGATATCGAAAAGCAGCCCATCCACCAGTTTGAATGAACATTTAACTGCACGAGGAGTGTGTTCTTTTAACCAGCGAGAAAAACCGCTTAGGCGAGCTAAAAAGGATTTTTTTATGCGATATGCAACAGTGGACGAAGCACGCAATCGTCACTACATTCCAGTGTCAAATAAGCGAGCTGCCGCATGGACACCTACCGATGGGGACATTATTGCGTCCGTATTCTGGGATTCGCGTGATATAACAGTCATTGGCTTTCTTGAAAAGACAAAGGATCAGTAGTGAGTATTATAAGCACGCTTTAATTATGAAATTGCGAAAAAAACCCGTAGATAGACCGGAGACTTCTTAAGTGATGCGATATATTATAAAAATTCTTTAAAGTTTCAATGAAAATGCTAGATCGTGCAAACTAATATTGCGTCTAGTGGGCTTAAATGGAAACTTAAAAATTTGATTGTGTGCAGGCTTTTCAGTAAAAGCAGCAATTGCTCTTTGACTCTTAACATGCAGTTGCATATATATAGAGAGCGTAATTTATACTAAATGCTATGATAGAGATGAGAGATATAAAGTGTCTTCTGCTTTCTTCTTTTTAAATGCCGTTAAGAATTTGAGTGATGTTCAACCAAAAATTACTACCGGCGTTGACTTTGCGTGATACTTGGTTTGCTGTATTATTTGCGATAAAGTGAATGATAAAAATGAAAGCAAATATTTTAAAAATGAGCTTAAGCACGATACAAAAGAAGAGATAAGAGAGAAGAGAGTCTTTAAAAGGGATTCTATATACTACCGTTTCTCTTGCTTAAGAAGAAATTTATTTAGATTGAGTGAGTGATTTATTTTCTTATAATAAATTCAAAAAGCATTAGATGTCTGTTTTAGTATACTTTTCAATTGAAATATGCTTCTTCTTATCAATTTTCCTTTTCATTTTACTTATCAGAAGCTCCGTAGGGTTCAATATGAAACAATCTCCTTTCGTCCTTGTTACTTTCATTTTAGTCACTTTGAAAACTTACTGCCATTAATTCTTCTTATTTTTAATGCTTGTCATCATGCTGTCTTTTGCTATTTCAATAATCAGTATTTTACATGACATGATGGCTGCCAATGGTGACGATGACATTGCAACGTCAATACTAATATAATTTCAACGCTGGAAAGGAAAAAGAGTATTGCAAAATTTCTCTATAATAACAAAGCCAGTTACCGAAGAGTCCTTGAAACAAAAAAAACTTTTTCTGCAGTGAACACAAATCGAAAAGAACGCAAATAATAGCAAGATATTTTATTTAGACAACAAAAGAGGAAAAAAAAGAGAAAGAACAAATAATGCAAAAAAATGAAAAAAAAAAAAATAATAATAGAAAATAATTAAGAAAGTCATCGTCACATTGGAAAGCAACCGAGTCCACTAAATATGTCAGTTTGTTTTATAATATGAAAGTTTTAAAGAAGCATATATGTTGCAAAGAAAAGGTGTGATACTCCAACATGGCCGTCTTAATGCAGCGAAGATTACTCAAGAGAAAATTAAGCAGTTAGGCTGGGAACTTCTACCGCACCCTCCATACTTTCCAGACCTAGCACCGTCGGACTACCATCTGTTCAGGTCACTGGAGCATTCGTTACAAAATAAATATTTTAATTTCTTATCCGATGTCCAAAGGCACCTTGAGTTGCATTTTAAGTCACGCCCACCCCACTTTTTCAAGATGGTGGTTGAACTTTTGCAGGAACGATGGCAACAAGTCATGGCAAACGATGGTGATTACATAAACGATTAAAAAATAAAAATGTCATTTCAAAAAAACATTTTGTCTATGTATGCAAAATAATTGATTAGTTATGGGTCCCCCTAATACATATATGTTGCTCAAAAATATTGGGCACTGAAACTTTTATTGCGTTTTAGGTCTGAAGGTTAGAATATTATTAAAATATTATAAAATGCGGTTAAAATGGATATCACATCAAAGTTCTTGCTATTATTTATCTTCGTCCCACTTTTGCGTCTTTTCACTCCAGGTTCTTCTCCTTATTCTTGCCGGTCGAAGTAACAAATTCCCAGTCCAACGTTTCAGATATGCTTAGATGGAATTCTTGGAGACAGCCTCGCCCTTCTTATGTCTATCGCTTAAAACCTGTGGACCTGTCCACTCTCGAAGCCAAGTGATACGTAATCTTTTAAGAGATTCGTTTGTTTCACCAAATTTCATAAAGGAAATCACTATTCATGTTTCTTTGCATTTAATTCGTAACTATAAACCAATACTTTTGGGTCAATGTAGAATTAATTATGAGTTGTTCAGTCCGTTTCGGTGTACTTACAAATGTTACACTGAGTGCTATTTGCTTTTTGTCCTTTTGATTCCAGTCAAAGGCTATTCTTTAGAAGGTTCACAAGTGAATCGATCATAAAGAGACTACACATACTTTTGCATAACCGTATAACCGTATCACCGTGTATACCATTTGAGGACTGCGTGCGTTGACTACGTAGATAGTCTTAATCAGTAAGTCACCATCCCTGTTAAGTAACAAATTCAACAGATCATGTATTTATTATCCAATTGCTTTACCTATGGGTTATGTAATTCCCCTTATGTTGGTTGTAAAGATACGAAGTTTATTTATGTAACTTTCGGTTTATATTTGTTAATCGTGATTCTAATGTTATTGCATCAATTTTAAGAAAATATTAATTTAAGACTCATCCGCATGGCTATCAGTCGTTAGTTGAGGTCTCTTTGAAATAAATAAATAAATGAATTAGCAAGAAGTTCTTTTAAGATCTTTCACATAAGATAAGATTTCTATTTCGAAATCCTGCACTTACGCCCCCTGAACCCTTCCTCCGCAAACTATACAAAAGCAATCCCTTCCTCCGTGAACGGGTAACAAATTTGTTAACCGCCACTTAGAGCTTGTCTCGTTCAACGCAGATGGGGAATTCTTGTTTATCTTTAGATACAATGTTCACTTTCTTAAAGGGTGACAGTGAAAGTTTACAGAGCAGTTTTCAGGACTTACGAAACGCACAAGGAGACCCACATCATAATTCTTTTTATGAGAATTTTTTATAATACTTTGTAAATAATACTTCGTAGAGAAGTGTCTGAAGTCAAAATTAAACGGTGTTTGTTATGAAGCAAAACATCGCTTCTTTTTATTTGAAAACAAGAGAAAATTAAACTGTTTTGTTTGAAAACTGACCAATCACACAAAATTCAATATTTCATTGCGTCCTGTCCCGCCGGCTATAAGCGTGTTGGTCGATTACGGTTTTTTCTTTTCTAGATTCAAATTTGCACCAGCCATGTACTGGACCACCAAGTTCTTAAAATAAACATGGCTCGCAAAGACCGCAATGTTGGCATTTTTTAATATTTTTAAAAATTGCTATTGGTTCTGCTTTAATGTTCACTTAGCATTTCAACTCGAATATTATTATTCTATCACCTTTCCATGCAAAAATATAAATCGGCAAACATATACTTTTTTTTAGGTTGTCAGACCCATGTTACTTCAGTAGTGTTACTTCATCGCTGGAAGTAAAATAAAATCAAAGTCACCGCTACAAAGAAGTTTACTTGAATACCTAAAGTATTTTGCTTTGTATGTTGATCGCCGGGTATTTTAGTGATCGTTAAAAGCACGGAGGTCTTTTTGTTTAAATATCATTGATTAAGTCTTCATTTATTTATTCCACTTATACAGAAACTCAACTAAAACAAACAACAGTCGAGTTCAAATGACTCTTAAAGTAAATCTTAAATTAATTATTATTAAAAAAACTTAGTATAAGTACAATAAAACAAATAAAAGGAGAAAAAAGAAAGAATTAAAAGCATTTGCGATTTTGAAGTAAAGGAATACTTGTTCTATAGTTAACGTTCGTTACTTTTTACCAACACTGGGTACTTACTCTTGGTTATGAATTTATCGACCCAGGCTTAGAGTTGTCGTTGAATTGAAAATGGCCATAACAAGTCCAAAGCTACACGTTATAACTATTAGTACCGCGGATAGCTAACCCATTGACTGAACGTTCGTTTATTATCCGTTCAGCTTAATACTGGGATGCGCTGCCTTTAACTTGGAAATTCTTTCATAACTTCTAAAATGTTTTTAAAAGAAAATTGGCCTTACAATAGTTAACAGTTCTCGAGCTCGTTCAAACACAAAATACCTACAGAGTTTCATTTTCAAAGAGAAAGTAAAATAAAATATTGTTATAAAAGCGTGTACATGGTATCAGAAAATGCACAATGTCAGGAAGAGATTGTTTTGGTTTTGTGTTTGGTCGATACGGAAACTGTAAACCGAGCACTGGTTTACGCTGCATAAACAAGAAACTATAACTTACAAGTCAAGGCAAATAATGATCTTGAAACTCGATATAAATATTCAATCGTTCTAGAAAACAAGTTCCGCAAGCTGGCACATCCACAATTATATATATTTACAATATATATGAGGTGTGTTCAAAAATAAAAGATGACTTTTTATTTTGCCTATTTTTCTATAACGCCTCCTATAAAATAGCCCTCCCTTAGATATAAAGCAGTTGTGCCAGCGCTTTTTCGAATTCTCGAAGCGCTACGATGTTTAGCATGGCCTTGAGCTCATCCAGCAATGCGGTCGTTATTTTCTTAAGAGTTTAAGCTCGGTGAACACGGTCGCTGGAGCATGATTAC
>KK502495.1:498481-525679 GCA_000688735.1 Glossina austeni | reverse complement strand
ATCAAAAATATATGCACTTGTGGGGTCTTTGAAGCTTCCTTCTGGACCGTGGCAAACGTTTTGACCCCTCATCTTTCGGTGATAGGTGTAAAAAATGTAAGTACATCGGACACACGGACGGACAATTCCGTTTCGCGGGTTGGTTTATCTCGAGGTTGTCTACAATTCATGTATATTCACACAAATTGAATATATCCTAAACCATAACTGACGTAGAATAGAAGGAGTGTCGTGAATATATACAGAGACGAAACTAAGCAAATAAGAAAATTATATACGCGCTGAACTGAATGTTCAAAATTCATTTCATGTCACTTTCGTGTGGATTGGACATCGGACAGCGGACAGCGGACATCGGACATCGGACAGACGGACGGACAATCCCGTGTCGCGGGTCCGTTTGTCTCAAGGTTGTCTACAATTCATGTATATTCACACAAATTGAATATATCCTAAACCATAACTGACGTAGAATAGAAGGAGTGTCGTGAATATATACAGAGACGAAACTAAGCAAATAAGAAAATTATATACGCGCTGAACTGAATGTTCAAAATTCATTTCATGTCACTTTCGTGTGGATTGTTTTAATGACCAAATCAAAATTATCATCTACTTTTTTCTAGATTGTTGACTGCTGTAGCTTGTAAGTTATTATTATAATCAATCGTCATGAATTTTCATTTATTAATTAAGTTTCATGTTTTTACCTATAGCTGCCAAGCTTGTAGGCGAACTACGTTCGTTTCCAAACTTGATCTATGACTGTCAATTAAAAATACGTGCGGACACAACTTGCAACTTTCTCTTTCAATATTTGCTATCGTTAGATGGCTAAATTAACTTACACTGATCGAGAATATATATATATATATATAATCTATATGTAGCGTCTCTAGTACGTAGCTTATCCTCTGCATTTTGTAAAATTGAAAATACATCACCGAGAATATCGAAAACTTAGTCAGTCAGTTTACTAATTCATTTGTCTCATTCATGTTGATAGGAATTATAGTACAACATAACTAACGGTTGTTTGCGCTGTAATGCCTTTTAAATCTTAGACGCAGTAAAAACTTGAATTTATAGAAGGCACCATTCTGGTTGTAGCACTAAAGACATCTTACAGTTACATGCCTTTTGCATATACAGAAACATATAACAATTAATTTAAAGAGCATGTTGTTGCCGGAGATATCACTTTAGTGCATATTTGTATAAAATAACATATCAAGTAAAATAAAGCGCGTGTTTAACTTGAAGTCAGTTCAACTGCCTTTCTGTCTGCCTATAAATGTTAAGAGCGTTAAGTCGTCTTTAGATTATCAGCATATATGTACGCGTCTATGCTTACAAGTATACAGTAAAACTTCACCAAAATTGCTTCATTGAGTGCTATTTGCCTTTTCTAATGCTCTTCTATTCACACACATAAGAAAACAATAACGAAAATTTTGAAATACAACAAAATATTTGTTTATTCATTCTTTCATTTCTTTCTTATTTATTTTCTTTGGATCTTCTGTAAAGTAATTTTTCCCGCTCAAAAACCGGTATCCCAAAGGGCAATCTCTTTGTAATGACTTCTATCGGTTGAAGACGATTACAGCGGAAAAGGAAAATAGTCACTCCGAGCTTCATGAAGTGAATAGAACGCTTATAGATTGATGTTAGTTTGATTTTCGCTGAGAAATTTCAGATCATCGTCACTTGCATGAAATATCCCTTCAACTGTTTCGACACAATATTGTTTTTCAAAAAATTCGGCTGGTATTAGAAGAAGATGAGGAGTTTGATGAGACACACCTGCAAATTGTTCTTTAAAATTGATTGAATTAAGCCAATTAATCAACTCAAGCGGGCACCAAATCAACGGGATGTCTATTATTGAGAGCATAAGAACATTGAATTTCTTGGTATGTTCATCAGTGGCCGAGGTCCCGTCTTCAGCTACGCCTATACACCATTTTAAAAATGTTCCCTTGTAAATCTTTACTTTGGGTATTATATGACTGCCGTAACACTTTCTTAATATTTTAAACATATCGATGCGAATTTTTTTACCGATAAATTTATTCATTTTGAAAATTCGCCAACACAATCAGAAACAAAGCTCTGATGAATGAAAGCCCTGATGCCATGACATCATCAGGAAGATGTTAACGGCAATCGCGTCAACCTAACAAAATCAAGTTTTTGATGTGCGAAGCGCTTGTATATTTAAAAAAGAAAAGTCAGAAATGTCGGAGACCTCTTTAATTAGGCCCATTCTTAGCTAGTGAGATCTTGTGAGTCACTTTAACTTGCCCGTCCTGCCTTTTCTTATTTCACTGGAGTGTTCGCTGACAAAATGAGAAACTAGAACTTGATATATACAACTTTACTCTAATGCAAATGAAAAATAGGCCGATATGACGTTCCACGTGTTGTCAATAATCCGAAGAGCATTTATCGATCTATCTAAAAAGGACCCGTAAACGGAACTTGTTGTTAATAACTCGAAGACAAGGTATCGATCTATCGAAAATTTAAAAACGATCTGCACATTGAACTTTGTTACCAATGACACGGATAGAAGGTACTACTATCTATCCAAAAAGGCCACTTGAGAATTGTTTTCGAAAATTCTTTTTCGGCCGACCAAGTAGTACGTAGCTGGTTAAGGAAAAGTAATTATGCTTATCTAAGACTAGACTCGCAAGAGAGTGTGTCATCTACAATTTGAATTCCAATGGCCATTAAAGTTAAGAGTGATGCAAGAGGGCGTTGAACCCATTTTAATTTAATGAATCGTTTTTTGGCGCATAACTTGAGGCCTTACTGTATTAATATATGTTTGATTATAAAATTGTTGCTTGTAAAGCTGCACTGGTTGGTATTTGACATCAATTGGGCGTTAAAATACGCATTAAAAAGATTATTTGATGATGAACTTTTGATCTCGTAGCTGAGCACATTTATCACATCTATACAATTAAGTGAGTTTGCGTGAGTGTGCATATATAGGCATAATTATAATATTATTGTTGTCATAAATATCTTCATAACAATTAAATAAAATTAATGCGGTTTATAAGTAGACTAATTTCTTTTATTTTTCTTTCGCTCTTTATTTATTCAATAGCTGTACGGAGTTGTAAAGGCTCGTATGCCCTCCTTTCCATATCGTGGTTTTGTTTAGGTTTGCATATGAAATCCGCATAAACGAGTTTCTATTAAAAGTGAAAGCTTCAATTCATACGCTATTTGCATTGTTTGCCACACATACTACATTTAATGCACTTACGTATTGAACTGTTTATTTATGCATTCGTTTATTTACTCGAATTGTCGTATTAGTTGCATTCCATTGTGCTGATCGTTATACAGTTAACTTACAATTGATTATGTTGTCTTAGTCAACCTTATCGGAACCATATCAATATTCGGTAACAATGGATTTGCCTTTTTTTTTTTTTTATTTCTTTTAAAGCTTTGACATTTTTGAAAAACTTGCTTTTGCTAGAATCATCTCATAATTATTTAATTGCTATTATTTTTTTTTTTTTTTTTTCTAAGAAAATTTCATCAATCGCTGAGTAGTTTAGAAATTGAAGAATTTTTGGTAAATTACCAAAAAAACGAAAATTTTTTTGTTACGTCCTTTAAATTTTATTTAAACTTTGAAATCTCGAAATCCCGAACTATAACACATACATGTATACGTATGCTAGAATCATTGCCCTTTAAATCTCATATTGATGACATTTTTTTAATAAAAAGTTAAAAAGAAACAGGCGGAAAAGCCATGAAAGCCATTAACGAAGCACTCACAAAGATCTCATAAAACAAGCGTGCTTCTGAATTGGGCAAAAGCATTAACTAATTTGAACCGGCATGGGATAAATCGCTCAATAATTCTGTTTTTTTAAATTTGGTCTTCTTCAGCAATACGCGCTCCTTTACTAGTGATATAATTAGTCTAAGGCTTCTCCAACATTTCGATACTCTTTTTATAGGGTGAGTGATTAACGTCCTTAAAATAAATTTCAGTTTCTGCAATGAGCACATCATTTAATCCATAGGGCGGCAATCCGCGCTTCAATGCTTGGAATTTTCCTATTGCAGTAATTTTGTTTTCGTTGCGCTATGAAGGAAGGCCTTTTCACATCTTACGAATGTCAATTTTCTCGTACCACTTGACTTCACGATTTCCAACAACGATTTTCAAACTAGTTTTGAAGTTTTCTTACCAAACGCAACTTTCGCTTTTGGGCGTTCAACACTGTCGGTATCCGTTCGACACTTGAAATCAACAGATTAAAAACAATCTTTTATTTTCAACGACGAAGAGTTCCTTTTCATCTATCATTCCTGAGTTTAAACTGTATTTCCCCACCAAAGAATAATTTTCAAAAATTCGAATTTTTTGTTTGTTTTCAAAAAAGTAGCGTCACTAAAACCACTGCAACTATCCCACTAAACCCACTAAGTG
This sequence comes from Glossina austeni, assembly GCA_000688735.1. NCBI lineage: Eukaryota > Metazoa > Arthropoda > Insecta > Diptera > Glossinidae > Glossina > Glossina austeni. The sequence goes on along the minus strand of KK502495.1, from coordinate 521,205 downwards.
AGGGAACGACGTTTTTTTCGGCAGCCCTCTTTGAAGGGTTTACACTTTCTAAGAACAGCATGGATTTGCTATTAAAAACAACATCTACTTGTCAATGCAGGGAATTAGTGATTGATATGCTGGACCTCCACGCACTTTCTCCGCATTCTCCAGTTTGTACCGATCAGCCAGTTCATGGATCCAGAATTAACAGATCAAAGAGATTTTGCAGGTGGTTTAGAAACTATTAAGCCGTTCGCTTATGAGATAGTATTGCTGTCTCAAATGTTACAACGCAAGACGTTTGAACAATTCAGGCGAGAAATTGTCAAAAGTGCAAAACATACGATCATCGAAACGAGTAAATTATTTTCACAGCTCACTTTGACGACTAAGTATCTTAATCTATTTGATGGCATTGTAAATATTCCTGAGTGCAGAGCCAAAGTTTTGCGGGTAACTGTATTAGGGAGTTTGGAAAGGAAGACTCGAGACCTCTATTGTGCAACTCGTTCGAGGATAAGTAGCACGGCACTGATAGCGTAAAAATCACTGAAAGATCAAAAATTAACACATCCAAGACCAATGGGACGTTACCAACCTCTCATTTTCCTACGTAGGGAAATTCCAGTTTGTTGTTAAGTTGCTCTTGAAACAAGTCTGCGAACACTAGCTGGCGGAGCTCCGAGGCGTCTTAGTAGGAGATACCGATAAAACAATGGAATAGCATACAACATTTTGTATTCCGTGTTTCCCAACTCCATTTTCCAATAAGAATAATTGTATGCTTCATTATAAGGTCTCCAATAAGGATAAGTGTATCTTCATTATAAGGTCTCAATACTTTTTAGACAAGCTATAACTTGTGCGGAATCGATTCTTTTCAGATTATTGCATTACATTAGTTTTAACTCCTTTGCTTCATTTTGTCATACCATCATTCATGATGTTGATAGATTGAAATACTTTGTTAGGAAATGTAGAATGTAAAGGCAAGAATAGAACAAAAAAATTGTACATGAGTTAAACAACTCAACGCATTTAGCAGAGCATTGGATCATGACATCCATCGATTATGATCTATAGCACATGTCTTTTGCATATTTCCAGGACAAAATTCAATGGTTGCTAGGACAAACTTCAAATATGTAGAGCTGGTGAAAAAAATGAGTTATTGAACAAGGAGTTCGGAGGAGATTTGAAAAAACACAACTGTTGTGTACTGGGTTATGTGATGCCAACAAGAACATCATTTGCATCATAGGTTTTTATAATTTACAAAATTTCTTATTTAATGTTTTTATTCACGTGAATGAAAATTGAAATTTATTGACAAATTGAAGGACTTAGCATGCTTAACACTTTGCCGACCGCACAAATTGCACCTCAACATATGCTACCCACCCCGGCATTTTTTACGTGTGATAACTAGTGAAGTTCTCAAATATATGTGAACAACAATTACGTATTTATAAACATTGAAAGAAATAAAATAGTAAAATAGTGTTAATAGAATTAATTAATATTTATTTATTTTCATTCAAGTGACAAAATCAAGTTTGTAAAATTTAATATTTGTTTAGAGTACGATATCGTTGGAAACAATTAAGTTTATGTAGCGGTACTCCACAGCTTTTGCAAATATATCGAGTATATCCTATTTTTTTATGCGCAGAACAGACTTTACATTGTCTGTGGGGATATTTTTTCTTGCCGCCAGTAACAATTTGAATAAGTATATGTTTATTCATATCCATCGAAAGCCTATCTGGTGAGTCAGTTCTGGGCGACTGTTTTGTTCTTTCCTTACTTGTTGAAGGTTCTTCTTCCATGTTGTCCAGATTTTGCGTTTCTTTTTCCTCTATTAGTTGTATTGCAATTTTGAGTAAAAATTTTTTATAGTCTATTCTCGCTATAGGGATGAAGCGGGCATTAAATTATATACAATAAATATGAATTGTCAAACGGGGAGATTTCCCCGAGCGGTCGGCAATGTGTTAAGCAGAAACAAGTAAAAATGCGAAATACTTAGCTCAGGCCGAATGTTTTCATTAACTCACCTACGATAGAGATCGAGATGAAAGATATGGAGAAGATTTCATATCGTATGCAACAAATCAAAAACACATTTTAAGTCATATTTTTGTATGAATTTTTTACAACATTTTTTTAGAATATCGTACGAGATAAGCATACGTAAAAACAAGGAGAGCTTACTTTTTTATACATTTTGACCGATTTAAGTGAGTTAAGTAAAAGTGAATTTACAACCAAGCTTAACCCTATAAACTAAGGTCCATCTATCACTTTAAGGCCATGAGTTGGAAAAAGATGCGTAAGTTTAGTGTTTTCTGATTATGGGCAAACGCCTTACAGAGACATTTAACAGAAAGTTTTTATTCAGGGCGTATTAGCGTTTTCTTTTTTATCCACCATGTGGCCATTAAGTCGGCCTAGGGATGCAAGAGTTCAAAAGAAAAAAGGAAGTAAATAGAATTAATATTTGTTGTTTGGTTTCTGTTGCTGGGTTCACGGCCTAACTTTGCTGACTACCAAACCTTGCCTGAAGATATGAAAAAAAAAAAAAATTGTTTGAAGCAAATTTATCTCTCTAGGTAAAGGTTGAAGATTAGAATCGTTATTCCAATGAATCGATGAGTGACGAATAACAAATACATACAAGACTTAACAAAGTTTGCTGTTTACCCTGACCAACGCGTATATGTACACATCTTCTGCAACCTTGGATCCTTATTTGCATGACTTTATGGTATGGTATCCGATTCGTATTTGTATGCCTTACCTAGTTTTGACAAATCTGGGTTATGTCTGTAATCTCCGAAGGGGGTTTAAATGCACCGAAATCTTTACAAATTTTTGTTCCTTGTACGATAGGATGTTTGTTGATTAAGCTAAGGACTGATAAACGGGAGTAGATTTTTTTTTTTTTTTAAGAGGAAGAAGATTTGTGTACAAAAATGGTTTTTCGAGTGTATTATCCAACAATTCTTCTCGTCTTGACTGGACAGTTTTTACTATCAACATCATTGAAAATTTCTGATAGTATAGTGAAGAGCAGCACAGTATAATGTGCACTTTTCACCTTAATGATGAGTAAAAAGTGTAAGAGCATAAAACAACAACAATAAATCTAAAGGAAAAAGTTTTGTGTTTCTTTTACTTTTGTCTATGCGTTGTCGAGGACAACAAACAAGTACTGCAGCTCAAGTGTATTAAAAAACCAATTAACGAACATCGGTAAAATCCTCTCCTTTTTTTGTTCTTTTGTCATTTAATCAAATCTTTAAATCCGTACCTTGATTGAAGACATAATACATTTAGAGCATTGTATATAGCGTATGACTTAGGGAAGCGGAGCAAGTAACGTAACACTTGTGTGAAGTAATTGGAGACAACATGTATATGTGTACGTGCATCTGCATATTGATGCTCTGTTAAAATTGAAGTGATGACTTAAGCGAGGAAGAAAAAAAAAAAGATGAATAGATGAGCACACAGAGATAAAATAGAAAGTCGTTTATTAACTGACACACTTTTAACTAAAAATTCTTTTCTCATTGCTCCATGAATGAAGACTGTCTGTCCCTCCATCTCAGCGTTACATATCAAGCATAGTGTCGTTTTTAATTAACTTCTTGACCATACACTCGTACAATATAAATATTAGCATGGTGGATTTCTATGCACATATATATATATATATATATGTGTGTGTATATAAGAAAGTTACGCAATTCTTTCTTTTGAAAGCAATTAACAAATATTCAAATCAACTTATTTTAAAACCGTTGATGGAATTTATGCAAATTAAATAAAATTGATGAAATCTTACACATCTGACAGAGTCTCTAGCTTCACTTACTCGGCACTGACTCACATCATCTTCGTTGCCGTGGCACTATATTAAAGTAATATGCCCTTTGGTTGAGAGTTTCTCATGTTGGTAATCACGGTTTATTTTGATGACCGAAAGCAGTCAAAACATTAAACTTTATTGTGTCTTTCCATTATACCCTACTTCACTTAAACGCGCGGATGTATGCAATACCCAGAGGAATTTGGGATGAACTTGGGATCTTGTTTTCTTGTGCTCACCCTGCAGGTTGCAAGTTTTCCCATTTTTTAATGAAATTTAGTACATCGACATGTCTAGGACCAAGGATGACCGCTATTGCAAATGGTTCGGATCGGACCGCTTTTTCGACCACTTTCCATATAACATCTTATATTGAATTGTTGTTCTATGAGTTGCGTAGGGTATCTAATGGTGAGTCATATTCAACTAAAGTGTTTTTATTTGTTTTTTAGTGAATGATTGCTTCTGTGCGACTTCTTTTTTATTTGATTCGAACATTTGATGATAAATAAGAAAATTTATTATATCTGTCTTATGGTTTTAATGCAGAAATTTTTATATGCATATAATATACATATATATATATATGTATATAAAATGTTTATAAGATTTATAACCAAATCTTTTTACAATTTTACTGTTTATTAACTATTTAATTTCCGAAATTCGAATAAAGAAAAGGTAAATAAACTCTACACATACACATACGTTTGAATGTCTTTTCTTATAAAATTCAATCAAGTTTTTGCTTTGCCTTGGCAAAGGATTTCAGAATGCCGCTGTTAATTAAATTCAGTTTACATTCAGTTTCTGTTTTTTTACTTTTTTTTTTTCGCCACAATTCTGCGTCAATTTGTTGAGACTTCTTTTAAAACATTTTTATATAAGTGGATTTTATGCTCTCTGCGCACAACGTAACAACAACACTTACAACATACAACCAACAACATTGACAAATGAATGTCACTTTTTTTCCAATTGATGGAGGTTTACACATACACATACATATCAAAATATAAAGAAAAAAAAAAAAAAATTAAATAAATAACTGTTTAAATTGCATGTTTGACATACTCTTCCGTTGCATGTTATTCAACTTGAACATTTTCAGTAAAAAAAAAAAAACATGTGTTCGTCAAAGAGTTAGGTTTGTTTTTATGGTTTTGTCTGCAGATGTATTTCAATCAAAACTGAGTTACTTGGAAACATGAAAAATAATTTTTATAACACGTAAACCGAACAGAAACTTAAGGCATGAACATCTTCACGAAACCAGTGTTAAGACCATTTTATAGGTCAATGTATGTAAAATTGAACGTTGAATTCGTTATGAAATTACTTTGGAAACTAATAGATTAGATTTTACTCACAAAACTCCAGTAAGTTTTCTTATATTTTTGTACAAAGTATGTCATGCTTTTTGTTGGAAAAAATTTATATTTTGCTCACAAAATGAATCAAAGAAGACGTCTTCACCTAAACCATGATAGAGACAAATTTTAAAACTTTTGATTTCATTTCTTTATACCGCACGTAAGTGGTTTCCTTTCTTTTAAAATATCGATTAAGTGTTTACGTTCCTTGATCTTGGCAGCCGGCTCCGTGTTTCCCTTCTTCTTCACCCGGTCTTTGATAAGTCTGGTATCGGAATGAGAATGTGATGGGTATACACATATATTCCTACTTGGAGGTACTAGGAATTTGGAAATAACCGACGAATCTAAGACTGGATTTGAACAACTATCAAGAAAAAAACGGTTATTCCAAGAAAGTCTTAAAAACATTTTATTGGAGGTATTCTCCCTCGGTGGGTATCTACAAGTTCCGTTTTGGTGAAAGGCCAATTCGCTTTTTGAGATTTCCCACGAAAAAGGATATTTCTTGGGACTCATTATAGGAATGGATTCCCCGCTCGAATTTTTGGACTTCGACTGAAAGCTCTAACACTCGTTTCAGAATTCCCACAAAAAAGGATATTTCTTGGGACTCATCATAAGAATGGATTCCCTGCTCGAATTTTTGGACGTCGATTGAAAGCTCTAACACTCATTTCACGTGGATTGGATAAACGTGCATATCGAGTTTTAGGAAAATCTCTCTCATATTGATAGCAAGTTATTGCAACTTCCGCATGTTTTCGAAGACTATCTGGGTATTATAAGAATGCTTAGATCAGAAAATAGTAAAATCAGACCCTATTAAGCGATATTTAACTAAACGTGGAAAATAATTCCTACAAGTTTGCATTAACAAAGCCGAAGAAGGACGCATCTCGGTAGATGATAAGACTAAATACACTTCTAATGATCTGCAACTATTACATTACCCGAAAGGAGTCTTTCATAGTCACATTGAAATTTTAGGAGTATTAGTATCATATACAGCTTGAGGCGAATAATATCTCCATCGTAAACCAAGACAAGCAACTTACGATCGACTTTTTAGCTAATTCACAGAAATATGTTTACCAAGGTAAACGTGTCTTAAGGATTGTAGGTCAGTGTGCTTTGCACGGTGCACAGTGCACACAGCATTGCCTGCTATAGACGACTCAGTCACATTTTTTAAGTAAGCGGTTAGGTAAGAGTACGCCTGCGAAATTTCAGCTTTATATGACTTGTTCTCTTATATATACTGATGGTGTTCGTGGGCTTTTTCCACCAATTGTTCTAGCAATAGTTCTGGCGTATATGGTTGGATCAAATTTTAAATTAATATGTGAGTGTCCCAGTCGGTAAAGGTGTAACACTTGCCAATGAGGCACATATCCATTAGACTGCCCCATGTCTTTCGCGTTGCTCACCTATTTCTGTCAGTGCCATCGTGTTACGCGAAAGGGGCACATTCTCTGATTGATTGGTCGTATTGAAAAAGTAGAAAAAAACGCTATAGTGGGTTATGGTCTGCCGCTAAATATCCTAGACCAGCCTACACGTATTTATGTAACGACTTTTTTAAATAAAGCGTTATAGGGGAAGGGGCCGAAAAACTGGTCCCATTCAAACCATTTTCAATGTCGTACTTCCTTGAGTGAAAACATGTCGGCTTACCCAATTTCGTCAAAAAAATTCTAAAAATTACGGCCTCTAGATTGAACACAAGAGGATATAACTCAAGTCCTTCTGGACGTTGCAATCATTCGCGCAAACATAATATGCCTTTGGACGACAAGCAATGCAAAGTACTCTTCATCTATTATAGCGAAATTGCGGCCGGGACAACGAATATATGTAAGTTTGAACTGTGACACATATGTATGTATGTATATACCAAACTCTTACTTTTTCCATATCAATTTCTGCGGCCATAAGATTTAAATATTAGTTGACAAATAAAGAATTAATCCTGCGGAGATTCAGAAGACTATGATTGGAGATTTACGTTAGCGATCCTTTTAAATAAGAGCAACCTTTCGTACCTTGCCTCACATTTCGGCGATCGGTAGGAAAGTAAGCAACGGTTTTACAATACTTTTGCATTACATTCGAAAAAGAAATAATTTTCAGCTAAGAACATATCTCAGGTTAAATTTATTATAACAGAAATAAAATTATTTCTAACTAGCGTAATAAACTGTAATAATTTATTACATAATATTATGCAATAAGTTTGAAAAGTCTTTGAGATGCATAAGCAGCAATTTGCCGTTAACCACTTGCATATCTGAGGTATAAGATTAAGGAATGAATTATACTTGCGTACTTAATGCCGTATCTCTCGACTTATAGCCAAAAGCATGCCATTTAGATTCCAAATATTTATTTAACATCTATTTTCATTGCTTTCCTTATAAGAGATGCTTTTCGATATTGTATCTTTAATGAAACTTAACGCTACAAACACCGTACTTTTCATGGAACGCTTTTTGTTTAAAGAAAATGCTACAAATTTGGGGCATTATTTAATAAAGTAAACAATAAATAAAATGAAATAAAAACCATTTATGCCCATTAAGCAAGAAAGTTGCATTCACTTTGAACAGCATTTTGGATACCCATCACTACAGGCAAGTAGATGAAAGTTACATCAAATAGCAAAAAGTTTCCAGCGTCAACTGGCCAAGAGATTGCCGTAACATAATTTAAAGATGACTTCGATAAAAGTTTGGGGCAAATTTTTTTATGCTTATGCTCATTAATTAAATTTTGTAATAAGACCGATCATATAGGGGATGTCTCTTGCAAGTGGTCAGAAAGAAGCAAAGAAAAGATCTTTGCTAAGAAGATGTTTTCTAAGTTTTAAGTAATCATGTTAGAGATACATCCTGGGACTTGGTCATCGATCATTGGCTACTACTCGTAACAGAAAACTATGTTTCGACTTTATTTCGATAATTCGTTTATTCCGAACGAATAGTCATAAGAAAAGGCCCCCCAAAATCAGTTTTACTATAACTCAGGATGATTAAGTCTCGCAAAGCATTCAAAAAAAAATCGGTGATGACTTGTGATATCTCGGAGACATTGCGTAGACTACGGCCATTAATTGAATAATAAGAGACCGTAAGACGACTTCAATATATTTTTGCCTTAACATGGTATCCGGATATAACAAATGAATTACCCAAACTAGTATACCCATTAAACTCGGTAGCGAGTATAAGAAAAAAAAAAAAATAAATAAATAAATAAAACAAAAATCGAAAGGTATTTTTATTGTATCAACATAGCAACTCAAACAATTTCATTACATGGTTCCCTGCAATAAATTTCCTGAAGAATTGCGGTTAAGAAAACGCATGCAACAGAAACATTTTTCAGATAAAATATAAATAGCTGCACGAGCGTTTGGAAAATAAATTCACTTAAGTAAGTTTTTAATAATGAATAGTTTGCTGGTTACTTTGTTTCTTCAAATTACTACCGACTCCACTGTTTACTTAGCATAAATCATAGATAATTTAAAAAAAAAAAAAAAAAAAAAAAANTCTTCAAATTACTACCGACTCCACTGTTTACTTACCACAGCACAATCATAGATAAAAAAAAAAAAAAAAAAAAAAAAAAACCAAATAATTTCTAGTTACTGTCAGTGAGACAACCAACAGTTGTCAACATATATCATAGCAAATTCAACGTGAAATCATTGAAAATGAGAAGTTGGAAAAAAAAAAAAGTATTTTTTCTTGCATAAATTACAGTCAATATTGTCAACAACTTGAATATCTGACAATTACATGCTCTTATGCATTTAAGCAACGGATACTTGAAAAAGAAAAGCAATAAACTAACTATCAACGAAACTCCTATTATACGTAAAACTAACTATCCTGGTTGTATGAGTGTGTGCACGCACACATGCCTATTACTATAGTATTAGTACTCTTGCAAAGAACAATTGACCACCGCATGCATGACAATGCAGCCAAGCAAACGTAGACTCAAGAAGTTGTCAAAGTTTACTTGGAAAAGCTGCAGCAATGAAAACAAAAAATTATAAAAAATTCATAGACAAAAGCAAAATTATACTAAATAAGCAGATAAATTATTATATGCATCCTAGGACGCACCTTGGATACTCATCGCATGCATGATTTACTTTTATAAAATTAAAGGTTTTAACAAAAAAAAAAAAAATCTTCAAAGCAAAGTAAGTTATCGTCAGCCTCAACTTTTTTGATCTTTCGGCCAGCATATGAATGTTGTGTCAAAACAACAGCTCGTCTTTTGAGCTCGTCTACCTCCAAAGCATATTATTATGCATGGTATTATTATAAGAAAGGCAGAACTGCTCGTACAGGTCACTTGTTAGGGATTGACACAAGAGTTAATCAGAAGCGCATTTCAGTGAGTTGAGTAATGTCTACTGTAGTCGGGAGTTCGTGTCGCATATAACACAAACAACTACAACTGATCGCTGAAGGACTGCTTTCACATACACCATGCAAAGCATGATAGAATACTTGCAATCTTGTAAACTTGGGGATGTCCTCCACAATGCCATATATTCTCCATAGGCAAAAGCAGTGAATCCGATGTCGCGATATCTGGTTGTAAGCCTTTAAGCTTCTTTTCTGCAAAGCCAGTTTTACATTTTTATTGTCGATTACATTCGGATAAAATTTTTAAATAACCAGAATCCCTGAACTCAAGAGTTCCTTCCAATAGAAAAAAATTACATTTTTCTTTGTTTAAGTTCTGATAACTCGTCTTAAAGAAAAACAAGATCACTGAACTTGATTTCATTATTTTTCTTCTTATTAAAATCCCTGAATGGAACAGAAGATGACTCGAAGCAGATTTTCTCCCACACTTGTGGAAAAATTCTGTAGTAAACACAATTTTTAGATAATCTATCAAATCATATTGAGGTATACGATCTCAACTAATGTATACTCATGTGTTCTATCGCTTAAAAAAACATATCTTAGCTTGAATTGAAAAACTTTGATAGAACGTCAATGAAGGAAGTGTAGCAGCTGAGTTATCCCTTCTGGCACATCGTTTAGATTTCGTTTAGATGGCCTGCTCGTTGATACAACAATTCCCTCTCACCAGCTAAAGCAAATCACATGGTGTAAAACAAGCGATTGGGACGAATGATGGATGAGTAAAATATGAATTTCGCTTCAAATATCAGTCACAAATGTGACTCTTTCTCGCCAATTTTGGGTCAGCAATGAATTTGTGCGAAAGAGGCTGTGAACAGATCTTTTGGAAGGCGAGTGATTCAATCAGCACGCAACTAATTGATGCTTTAAACTCTTAAATTCCATCCGATAGTAATTTTCGTTGGTCTTTAATAATTTCACGGGTAGTTTCAATTACCACAAATTTCGATTTCTCAATATGTTGCTCATCACAAACTCCTTCGCGACCATTCTCAGAACATTCGCATAACATTTGATAATTCTGTTACAGTATAAAGGCTCATCATCACTAACTCGTTTCATCACTTGAGGTCATTTGCTAAAAGTTTTATCACGTTTAAAACTTTCTGTTCCTTTGTTATCGATAATCCTTTTTTCACCTACACCTCAGTGACTCTCTAAATTAAACAGAGATCAATATTATGTAACGGCGGCATCAGAATGTAAACTTTCGAAGACGTCCTGCTTACCTTAGAACGCACCTTGTACGTGCATCAACTAATCTATATATATATATATATATTTTTTTTTTTATGGATTGGTCACGCAGGCGATGTTTTTTATCTCTTTAGACAAAGTGTTGGTTAGGAATGATTACGGATGGAGAGGGGAGTGAAATTAGAGTAGCGCTTGTGTGTATTCGATTTAAAAGTGAGAACATTTGAAATGGTGGAAAAAGACCGCTGCAGGTAAATTGTTTCAATGATGGAAAGTACGGCTGAATAACGAGTTCTTGCGATAGCGAGCTATGTGGCATACGGCTAACCTCACGACGAATAATAAGAAAGCACACTAATATACCTATGAAAGAACTTGGCTGGTGGACAAATCTCTTCTATCTCTGTGTGGGATGCTTGCCCTGGAGATGTTGTTAGGAAATTCATTAGAAGGTAGTCCGACGATCATAGCTTTTAGCGATCGGTTCTCGAAAAAGTCGAGATCTATCGAACATAACTACAATCGACAACAAATGCGGAGGCGTTATATAGCACCTGCGCGGTGGGGTAACCCAAAGCAGTGTGTGCGGTTCTTTCCCAGTGTACGCCACAATACCACAAATGAATAGCATCGATAGATCTTCTACAAGCAGCGCGTAATTGGGAAATTCCGATCATCACTAATACCTTTTCCTAGTTGCTTTTCTCTTTGTTTTTGTTGGCAGGAGCGGGTTCCGAACTGATTTTTTGTGCAAAACTTTCGGTTGTTCAGATGTCGAGGCGATTGCAAATGCAAATTGGCAACAGCGAATGTAACATAACTATAACCGACGATAGCTTTTGGTAAAAAAATATTTACAACATATAAAGTGAGTACCCTTCTGTAAGCAAGATGCACGTTTTGAAAGGTTGAAACGTAGAGAAAAAATAGAAGATTAAGAGAAGATCCTGCGTATTCTTAAGCTGCTACTAACAACTTTCACAAGCCAAAAACCCCACGCTTTGTGGGCGTCAGTTGGCAAATCCAGATCGGTTTTACACATATCTTTGAATTGGGTTTAGGGAACGCTCTCGTCACATTTTAGATTAACATTTTTTCTAGAGCGCCAGTTTTTATTTGTTGTGAGTCTTTATAGGGTGGTGACGCCAGTTTTTATTTGTTGTGAGTCTTTATAGGGTGGTGACGCCCATTTCCAAAATTTGCGTATTGCGAGTTTTTACGACCGCAAGCGTCCTCGAAAAGCAGACAAAATTAATCAGGGAGCAACGTCTTTGAAACAATATATACATATACATATATATGTTGTGAGGACCCAAAGTCGTCCCTCGTTTTGGGCTCACGGGTTCTCCGTCTTTGGTGAGGGAAAGGGAGTGCTAGGTTAAGGTAGGATAGAATAGATTAAGCTAGGAATAGAATAGAATAGATTAAGATATAAAATAACATAGAATGGAATAGATTAAGCGTAGGCTAAGTATAGGTTAAGAGTAGAAAATCAGAATAAGGGTATTAGAGTAGTCGTTTTTTGACTGTCGTCGAAGTTAGACTCTCGAGTAGAGAAGTCGGTAAAGAGTAATAAAAGTTCCTGCGAAAAATACAAATGTCTTGTGTTTTCCTTCCCTGTCGCTTCCTGCCGCTGAGCTGTCCCAGCCTCAAGGCCCAGTCATGGGCCGCAATGGTCCTCATAATGTATATATGTGCATATATATAGGTCGATGAGTATATATAAGAGAGCGCCAGTGAGCATTTTATTACAAATGGAATGGCAAACCTAGCATACCGCCATTGTTCGATGGCGAATACACAAATTACCAGAATGTAAAGAAATACTTTAGTGTATGAAATCGCAACATTAATCTGTAGTTATTTCTTGGCACCTGGTATACTATGTGAAACGCTCAAGTATTATTGTCGAATGCAGCAATTGTTCCTATTGTCTGTCATTTTATGTGTACAAATGGAGGCTAACCCTTATTAGTGGTAGCACAACTTGATTTAAACACAAGTTATCTGTCTCGCGTGTATTCTCATATATCACCAAGAGAAACAATGTAACGCTATCGTTGTAGTAGTGACAATGACGCTGGTTGGGTGATAGTGTTAGTTTTAGCATTTGAAGTTCAGTTAAGAAAAATGAACTGAACTCAGCTCTACTCACAACATTTAAACAATTAATAATTTATTAACAGAAAAATGAAAAAGTAAATATAAGTAAATATAAGCAAGCGGTTGCAACTAATAGAGTTATATATGCGCAATGGCTTGACAATGTATTTTTGCATATTTGCATTTGTGAAACCTTATCTACACTTGCTCGCAAAAAAAGGAAGAAAAAAAGAATTCTATTAAATTAACTGATAATTTATTTCAATTTGTTATGAAAAAATTTCTAATGACTTTTTCTCACTAGCGCTGGTAGTGCCATTTGGTGTGTGTGTGTGGGCTTATGTCTATTTGCATAAATGGTGTTAGTTTTGTCATATTTAATCATAAATTTTGTTGCATTATACGCAAGGCAAAGGCAAACGCAAAGGCAAACGCAAACGGAAAGGCAAAGGCAAGTTGATATGGCATGAATAGCAAACGCCAGCTTAACTGATAAATTTGTACATTTTGTAATTTAAAAGTCATTTATATATTTTCTGTAAAGACTGACACACTTACAACTCTATGTAGAAAAGCTTTTGTATGCAAACTTAAACGATGCATAAATTTTTTCCTTTTGTTTGGTCAACACATATCATCCATTAAATTTCATAATAGCACGATGAAATATATATGAAAGGCGCTAAAGGCATTTAACAAAGAAAAGAAATCGATTAAATTAGTTATCACTTAAGACCATAAAGACGCCATCAACTTTCATTCATATATTTGTGCCTAATAAGAAAACCCATTAGATGTGGGTTAGCATTGGCACTAGAAGTGTTGTATAATTCGATATCGAAATCATTTAGAATAAATAAACTCTGGAAGCCATCATCTAATTAAAACTTTTAGTTTACACACTTAACCGCAAAACATTTAATTTGGGCGCACAAGCAACCAATATAAAGATAACTTCAAGGGTCGATTGAAAATTACATGGAATTACATGGAATTCATGTTAGTTGCGACCGCCTTCGCTTTCCCATTTTCACACTTGATAACAGTATCGATTAAAAAACTTGCTTCACCTTTTGTCTTATGAGTAGAGTTTCGTGTGTGAAATTACAGAACACATTAGAAACAAGAAGAAGTTTCTTAAAGAACTCCAGTGTAGGAGTGACACGAAGCTTTCAAGTAGACCGTAAATTGGTTGAAAGGTGAACTTGCTTTAGTAAGCCGTCAACTTTATCTAACACGGATGGTGGTTTCTTAAGATTTGTAGGTTTTTCTAATATTAACTGAAGTCAATGCGACTTGCTTGGGAAAAGTACTTCAATGGCTGTTTTAAGCGGAACCTATTACAAAGAAGACTATTTGGACGTCTAATTTAAACGGAATTTTTCCAATGTCGTGGTGCGTATAAAATGCCGCGAGTAACCTTTGCTGTTCCGTAATAATGCATAAATTTAGTTTGAACGTTTTAGTGTTAAAGAATTCAAAGATGGCTGGCTATAAAGACCATTATGAAGACATAATCAATCATTTGGCATTCCTCAAAGTTAATTGTAGCCCCTCCCTGTCTGAGGGCAAATGACTATTCCACCTTCAACTAATTGAATCCCCCCCTTTACCTTGAAAGTCTGAGGACAGAAATTTCATTAGATTGTCATGAAACCTTCTAATCCATCGCTACTCAGCTGCATCTTTCACTTCTTATGAAAGCGTAGTTAAGTTTTTACCTTCACAAGCCTGGAAATGCTAATAGTATCCAAAACTCTAAAGCAAGCTGTTCGTGTTATTGCCGTCTTTCACTAGACGGTGGTTAATCCATAGTTGCCAATGTCTAAGACCTTAAATGGAGGCGCTTTGCGAAAATCGGCTCGCTTTCGCTCTAGAGATTTCGATAACCAAGGCAAACCTCGCTCTGTTCGAAAACTCCTTTTAGGAAGTTGATGGAATTTTAAAAAACAAGTAAGAGCATTACAGTCGGGCAAGGCCGACCATTAAATACCCTACACCAATTCGCTTAGTACAATTATTTGCTCGTTTTGATAATTACACATCCAAAATTACACATCGTTTTCATGCAAAGACACAAAGCGATGGCGCGATCGTAACTTGGCAAACTTAATTTACTTTTCAAAAATTCTACTATTTTTGAATTTCCGTCGTAGAAAACCATAAATTATACTTTCTCTCCTTGTGAGGACTTGTTTTTCATGATAACCCGTATGTATGTTGTGATCTAAACAATAGGTCTATGGGATCCAAATTCCTTGTCGTTAATTTTTTTGGTTAATTTGCTACCATAGACCGATTTTCATGATAAAATATAATTATTAAACATTTTTTTGGAGGGCTTCTTATTCATCAGAAATCTTTTATGGAATGAGGTCCAAGAAGTAGAACCGTGTGGTTCAAATTTTGTTCACTTAATTTTTATGCCAAATTACTAACAAATTAACAATTAGGCCTTTTGTGGCATGTTGGGTTCCTTATATGCGGTGGTGTCTAAAACATATGGTCCAAATTTAGTCGATTTCTTTGTCAATTTATTATTATGAACCAAGGTCCACTATGAAATATTCAAAATTAGAACTTTTTACTATATAAAAATGGCATTACACGAAAGGAGGTTTAAAAAGTTGGCCCAGGTGAACCAAATTTTTCATACCAATTTAGAACGACGAAATACTATTGCCCAGCGAATTTCGTCGAAAAAGTTTTGAAGATTGCAATTTTTATATGGGGAGCGGTGGAGAAAGTGGCTTGAATTGAATCATTTTCAATGGGGTTCGTCCTCAAGTAAAAACACGTCGTTGTACCAACTTTCATGAAAATGTCTCAAAAACTGGGATGTGTAGGTTAACCGCAAATTTACATGCCCAGACATCAGACGGACATGCGGCCCAGACAGGCTTAGATCGATTTAGAAAATGATTCTGAATCGATCGGTATAATAAAAGATGGGTCTATTGTAAGCCCTTTCATGTCTTACATACAACAAGTGGTGTAGGATATAAATAACGCAAGCCCTTAAGATATTATCCGGGAACTAAATATTGAGCGAAGGCAATTGCATAAGCCTGCATACAAAAAGAAGCTGAATCCTTGCGCACCACATGAATTAAACCATGTAATGGATCGAGAGCGAATTTTTAAGGGGATGAGGGACGATGAATCGTCCCGATCGAAAGATCGTGTTGGGAAAGTAGTGATAAAGCTTGGATTACCGTAATGCACAGCAATGTTTTGTGCTCGATAAGATTGTGGGCGCGATTATGTGCAGTCTCTACTGTCAATAAGTAATGCGACTAAAACCTACAATTCTTTAACGACTAGACTAATATAAGAGAAGCTGCCCAGAAGTTTTTCTTTTACACAGTCTATGCATCAAGTTTTAATTTTCTATTTTAATGGGGAGAAGGTTGGGAGTAAGATGAGACTAAAGGGCGCATAGGCAAAGCGACTCGGAGTTTCACAGTCACAAGGAAGTAGAAAATCGAGTGGACAACGGTTAGCCGCATAACGCATCCATTTACTGCGTTTGCTTGGGTTTTCATATTAACAACATCTTCCACATAAACTTTGTCTTTGTCCAGGCACATAAATTCCTCCTTAGAGAGGAAGTTTTCAAAGTTCTGATTCAAATAGATTGACATATTTTCAGTATAACTCCAAAGCTCTCGCTGTTACGGACTGGGAAGCAAATGTGTTGATTCTTTAGAAGGTGCAGCAAAAACTCAACGCATAACGTGATATATAAACTTTAGACTCAAATAATGCAATGCATCGCGCATCGTTGTAACATTTCAACGATTCAATAAATCGAACGGTCGTTCAACCAACATTTGATGTTTCTGTCAAGTGATGCAAGCGGAATAACTTAACGGTTATACAAATCAATAAAATATTTTACGAATATTTTCTTAAATCAATTCGCTTTACTCCACTATAAGTAAGAAGAAAATCAGTTCCTAAGAGACATTTAAAGCATAACTCATGTTGGATGATTAATGCTGGCGCGTTAAACAAACGTTTAGAATTTAAAATAAATTAAAACACTAGCAGAAGTTGTGCGAGCTTGGTAGAAAAGCATTAAACAAAATATCTTATTAAGCAATCAATCAATTTCAAGAAAAGTTGTGCGCGAAATAAATCAACGCCTCGAAAATAAAAAAGTAATAAAATGTAAAAATAATTTTGCAAAACGGCTCCCAAAAATTGAAACAAAAAAAGCAATTAAAAACTACAAAATTTATTTCAAATGCATACAAAAACCAATATAACCAACTATATATAACACATGACTGATATTCGATTTCACATCCTAAACATCAATCATTCGATCCAACTAATAAAAAATAAAATCACTTGTAAACGCTCCATAAAATGAATTAATGTAAACAATTTTTTATGTATAATACGTTAAGGTCTAACAATTCCGTTCTTCATCTGCCCTTACGTTGGTTTCATTGTGAGAAAAAATCAACGAAAAGAGAACAAATAAAATTTTTGGTCTTTATTTTAATCTAAGTTTAAACTATCACTTCAAAGGAAGTTAAACAAAACAGAAAAAATATGACATTGATTGATGATGATGATGATGTCCATAGAAAAAGACAGAAACCTTTTCTTTTTTTCTTTTTTTTTTTAACTTCAAGATGAAAACTTCAAGTTATGTTCCACATTTACTTTCACAGTAAAATAGAACAAGAAATCCCTTTAAAAAAAAAAAAAGAAGCGTCACTAAGAAAAATCGTGACTCTTACGCGGCAATAAGATGTGAGAGAAAACTTTATTAAATTAAATTACCTTAAGTTTAAGCAACTTCGGCTAAGAATAGTAACAACAAAGGAAATAAATTTTTATAACTTGGTAGGGAGTTCGAAACAAACAAAAGCAAATTTTATCTATTCAGCAAACACACCAGAATACCACAACAAAGAGATAAGCGGTCTGAGTAAATCTCAGAAAAGAACAATTGAAACCCACCTAAAAACAAGCAAAAAAAAAATAAATAAAAAACCGCTGAAAGCGCTATAATGGGCCATGGCCGGTTATTAAATATCCTGCACCACCTTACAATTAGTCATAAAAAGCCTTTTCAAACTGAAGTTTTATATGGAAAGTGATTAAAAAGATGGTCCGACCCGACATCTTTTTCACCCGTCCTACTCAACTTCATCAAAATATCTCAGAAATTGCAACCTTTTGGTTGATCGAAAGAAAACGACACGAACAGACGGACAGACTAGTTTAAATCAATTCAAAATTACTTTCTGAAACGAATAGGTGGACAGATGGACAGATAAGCTTGGATCGTTTCAGAATGTGATTTGATCGGTATGACGAAACGTGGATCCATTTCATGTGCTTCTTGCATACGTGCACACAAACTTAATATTCCTTTGCATCACAAGCGGTACGGGGTATAATGAGAACATTTGAAATATTATTTATGTCTTAAACAGTGCCACGCCAGACACCCAACATTTAATGCAGGAAATTACAACCTATTTATTAACTTGAAACAGCAAATAAATGATAATAAGTAGTTATAAAGTAGTGATGACAAACACACAGACGTAAAATGAAAGTTTTTTTCATTTAAAATTTCATTTTAAAGACTTCTACGCTTTTTTTTTTTTTTTTGAAGCCGTTAACCGCCATATATGTAGTTTTGAGAAGAAAAATTCATGGAATGGAAAAACTTCTCTTACTCCCTTTCAAGATTGCAACCTGCTATTAGGAAGTGAAACTTCGCCGTGCGTAACAAGTAAAAGCAGCCCTTTAATGTTATCAAATAGTTAAGTTAAGCAATTTCGATCACAGATTAAAAGTCTTTGAAATTATTCGCAATACAGATATTTTATCCTTCAGATCACATTAGAGAACTAAGGGTATAAAAATTAAAATTTTCGTAAGCAAATTGAAACGCCGCCTCTATAGCTACATTAGTCAGTGAAATCATGGCTCCTTTACGACTGTGTACGCTGTTTTTCTGCAGCCAATAACCTCTTCAGCGGACACTCATGCACTCATTTTTCAAGGTTAACATCGCGCTTCTCACTACCCAGCGCAGTACGTTTTACTCAGCATGGTACGATAAGAACAGCATTCTCACACAAGTTAGTCGCAGCAAGTCGGTTTAACACTTCGTTTTAGTGCGTAAATCCTGAGTATGGGGCAGATGGAGCAGATAAAATTTACTGATGTTTTCAACCGTCGAGATCCGCAGGACCTCTGGGCAAACTCGCGTTTAGATGTACATATCGTTTTATTAGTAACGTGAAGTTTGACAGCTGGAAAGCATAGATCATAGCTGCTGCTCAAATATCGGAAACTCTAAGTTTCGTGCTACACGCATGCGAAATCTCCAAAAGGGTAAATTTCATTATAATTCTCTTTCTGTAATATGCGTCACGATTGACTTCAAAAAGTTATTGAACCCATGATTTACTTATAAAGAGAGAGAATGACATCTTCACAAAGTTGAAATTTATTAATCGTTTATGTCTGCTCCTTTTATTGTTATTATACTTGTTAACGTTATTGCTATTGTCGAAATTGATGTTATTTTTCGTATCGTACTCCACTTGCGGTGAAGGCATATTAAGTTTGTGCAGATGAATAGAACGAGTGTCAAGAACAGTTTGAGATAAACCCACCGTTTTACCATACTAAACGGTTTCCTGTTCAATCAATTCGATCTACACTCTCTGTCCGTCTGTCCATGTGATGGTTATTCATATATTCTTATGCTCCATCTACAAGTCCAACTTTTCGGGACCTTGAGGAATTTACATAACTTACCTTGCCTTCGATCAATAGAAAATAAACGGGCTCAAAATAGTTATTCAGGTTATTCAGAAGGAAGGGGACAATTTTTTGAAAGCCCTTTCCCTATGATCGATATTGCAAAATATTATACCTTTTTTTAAGAGAACTAGATATAGTTTTTAAAATCTTTTTATGACAACTGGTCAAGAAGAATGATCTGACATATAAATTCACGGTATTAAATGTGGACCACGTTGGCCTATTTATCGGTTCTGTTCCAACAGCACTGACGAAAATGGTAAAGAATCATCAATTCCTTGGCAAAAAAAAATCAACTGTTCGATCCACTCGATTGACGTTTTGGATCTTCTCTTATATAAGAAGATTTCCTTTGAGAGGTGTTTTTATATGTTTAAAACTACAAACGTTTATTTGGATTGTAGCAGCCGAAGTGGTGTAGGCTGTGCAATGATCGGGTATGCCCGACTTGGAGCGTTTAAGTTTTATTTTACCTCTTTTTTTTTTGTTTCGATCGATGCTGTTGTTGTTATAGCAAAACCCAATAAATTTGTAAAAACTTTATGATCACATTGTGTGCTAATACCGCAAAGGTTTTCCTCTTGAATAACGCAGACAAAAGCTTTTTGCCATTGGTTACTGCTTAATGGTTGCTGTTGTATCAAAAACAAATAAACAAAAGGGGAAAAAAATCATAAAGGCAAGTAAGAAAATTATATTGGGCTGTATCCGAATCTTCTATTCTCATCTCCTTTATCTTAAGATCGAATAAAAATCTCCTTTTTGTAGTTTACGACGATCGAGCAAAAAAAAGCATATCTTTTGCCTTTGGAAACAGAGGTGTTCTCGATTTGTGTTGATTGATTTTCGATACCATCTGACCTGCAACAAGTTCCAAAGTTTTTGAGAAATTTGATGCCGATATCGCCATTTTTGAGATCAAAAAATGTTTACCACGTACATTACACAGATGGAGAGACGATTATGATTAAGCCGACTGAGAATTTCATGTTGATGAAGAATATATATATTCTATATGGAATCTGTGAAACTTCATTATGAGTGTTGCAAACGTGTTGACAAAACTAATCACTCACCATGTTGGGCATAAAAATAACATGATGGAAGGACGGACGACGTGAAACGGACAAAAGCGGTCAGAAAAATAAAACAAGCCGACATCATAAGATATCAAATTACAAAAGACACAATTTTGGCTTAGAAGTGCTAAAGTAGGTATAAAAATCAAATTTTGTTGAAGCTACTGCACACTAAAAACTTAAAGGTTCTTCCTTTCGTTTTCATCCTAAAGCAAAGTAATTTATGACAAAGTTTAAAAAAGTGAACAAGTAAGGAAATTATCTTCGGCTGTAGTTGAATCTTCCATACCCCGGTCCTTTATCTTAAAATCGAACATACAAATTTTTATTGTTGTAGTTTACGATCAAAAAGGAGAGGGGCATAAACATCCGCATGAGCAGCCGAGTGGGTAAGAATCGCTACTATCAAGTCAGTGTGCACGGGTTCAAATCTCTAGTGCGGAAAAATTTCACCTTTGGTCGTAGCTAGAGCGAGCGTTCAAATGCTAAAAACGTAACGCTTACCGGGTGGACCCACGACCTCTCTATTTCTCTTTCCGGACTTCTTTCTGACACTGATACCGTGTTACACGAATAGGGGACACATCCCTCTGCTATTAGCAAAAAAAAAAATAATAAATAAAATAAAAAAAGGCCGAGATCTGCGTAGGTCGATTAAAAATCTGAACCTGATCATATACATATATACACATTATTGGACCTCTGAAGCTTCTTTCTCGCCGTTTTTTTTTGCGTTTCGATAGAAGGATTAATATTTTCGGTACTGTCTAATATTGAATGAGATTCTTCCGTAGAGAAGGTTTTTATTTGCTGCAGTTTATAATCATGAGCAAAAATCGCATTTTGAGTTTTGAAAACGGGGGTCCACTTCGTTTATTGTAAGGTTTTCCTTTGGCCGTTTTGACTCATTCGCAATACTCACCTACGTGTAAGAACTTCATATAAATTTGCGGCCAATATCTTCAAGTTTGCCACCAGGAAGATGTTTAGCATAGACATTACGCAAACGGACGGATAGACGGAGAACCGGGAATTCTTAAATCGATTGACAATTCGATGCTGACGATCAATGTACATATTTTGTTGTGTCTCTGAAGCGTTTTTCTGAGCGTTTGATAAGAGAAATATACCGCCTTTCTTCCGCGTTGGGTATGAAAGAGAATAAGCATATACTTAAAAATAAAAATTTTGCATCCTATAATAGACATCAGAAAATTAACATCCATTGGCAACAAGGTGTTCGCTACGCAAATTTATTGTACGTGACTTTTGAATACCACATTGGACCTAATGTAATGGACCTTTCATTCAGAATTTAAATTATGTGAAAATTTACGTTAATACCTTGAGTAGGTTTCTTTTTCAAACGTTCAAATTTTAATAAGCATCATCAAGGGTCTTTATGTGCGTAACCGTGGCTATAAGGAAGGCTGGGTTAATAAAAGCACTTCATACCCTGACGATACACTTCCCAGTCTACGGCCATTCTATATTTTTCTCATTACAGTTCTTCCGACTATCACCCTGTTACGCTTATAGGGCCATTGGTCATATTAAAAAAATATATAGAAAATATATGGGAGTATTCGTGTGAGTAGTCGAGTAGGTAAAGGGTCGAGATTAATAATTCAATGGTCGCAGGTTCAAGTCTCAACTGCGATAGAGTTTTCAATGTAGGCGAGTGCATTATCTAAGTTCTCTGACAAAGGATTCATATTTTGTAAATTCAGTTACAAAATATAAAGACACTAAATAAATAAATAAATGTGTATATAGGAATAAATATATTTACATATCTATATATATATATATATATATATATATATATATATATATATATATATATATATATAGA
>KK502495.1:481358-498381 GCA_000688735.1 Glossina austeni | reverse complement strand
ATATATATATATATATATATATATATATATATATATATATATATATAAATATATATATAGACATCGATTTATTTCCTTGAAATTTCCTAATTCACGTAATTTAAAGAACAATTTTTTGTAAGTTTCTCTCTTTATTCAAACAAAAACGGAGTTGTGCACAGCTTTCGAATGCCTTTAATGCACTTTTCAAAAACTGCGATCTGTGAGATGTGCCCTTTAGTCTAAGAACTTTCGTGAACGCTATTTCTTGTGAAAGAATTTCTCTTAATAAATTATTACTTACGGAAATGAAAAAGAATCTTAGCTTTTCTAAAACTATGTTCCCTTTCAGTTAATTTGTCACATGTTCGTTCAATAAATTTTAGTGTTTTCAGATGATGTCTTCATACAATTCCAATCACCTGTAGACCGCAGCGAAGTTAGTTTTTTCGATAAGAGAAATGCATGTTTTAATAGGGAGAAGAAATATTTCGCAAAAGCCCAAAAGAAATTTTCTCCCTAAACACAATTAGAAACACTATAGCGGAGCCCGGCCCACCTTTAAATAGTTTGCACATCCCTACTATTCAAAATAAGTCGTCATAAAAGGACTTTATATGGGAAGCGATAGCAAAAGTGGTCTCATCCCAATCATTTTCAATAGCATGCATCCTTGGGCCGAGATACGTCACAATGTTTCAAAAATTGGGGCCTATAGATTGAACAAAGGAAACATGACCGACAGACGGACAGATATAATTGAATTAATTGAGAGAGTGTAGTGAAGTTGTATACATTCGCACACACTTAACATGCCCTTGTACCACAAGTGGTGGAGGGTATAAAAATCTAATTTGTTTATTGGTTTAATTCTATGAAATATTTATTACTTGTAACTGTCAAAGCATATTTTTTAGCGAACTTTTTGAAGGGATCTTAAAGACATTCTCTCAGGTTTTTACATCATAACTTTAAATGGTCACATCGTCTTTATTTACAGCTTATGCTATATGAGAAGAATCTAAATGTCAGAGAATTTTGAAGTTCCCTGAGCAATGTATGACGTTTGTATCCCTTCAACTGAAAATAATCTGACACTCGTCTCATTCAAGCTTAGGATTCCTTTGCACATGTGATTGAATTTTTCATCTGCTGCTGCTGGTTATTCTCTTCATAACGATTACTACAACATTTCATTCGAAGAGGTTTCATAAACCATCTTCACTATAAATCAATCACGCTATGTATATATTATACATGTACATATGAAATCTATGGAGGGGGTGTGCATGATGAAACACGTTTTATTGCGAACGCAGCACGTTATTCTTTGATAAACCTTCATTGAATCCCGAGAACAATGTAGGAACGTTAGAAATTTATAACACATCTACATGAGAGAAAAATAAGATAATTCCAAAATGACTTAAGTTCATTTCTTTTAAAAATTAGCTTTTTACGTTTACTATAATAGTAATAATAATATTAATAAAAAATAAATAGAAAAAAAATAAATAAAAAATAAATAAATAAAAAATAAAAAAAAAATAAAAAATAAAGTCGAAAGCCTTAGATGTTAGAGCTTTAAGACTTTAGTCTTAGAATTTCTTCTTTGGCTAATTTTATATAATAGTAATAATAATAATACTTTTACTTTACTTTTATTTACTATATATTTTTTATAAGTTTTATAAATATTGTAAGTGTGTTAGGAGTGTTAAACAAATTCGAATCCGAAACTTGTGAAACAAAGCCATCAAACAGCTAATTACTCTCCTACGTTACTTCGCTCAGACTGCGGTGGATTTCATCACACATTGCTTCACCCTGCCAACAAGGGTCGAAACCAAGCCACTAAATTATAGAAGCATTCTAAAAATGCTCGTTCTGAACTGCCATTCATGAACAATACAAATTGAAATTCTCGTACACAGTCTCGCGTTGACCCTGCTAAAACTGTTCCCCTAAACCAGCATGAGAAGCCTGGAAAGCAGCTTGACTTGAAAGCAGTCGTCGTTCGTGCTCTGATAGCAAGGGCCTGCATCGATTCATAATTGCATCAAGTGCTGGGGGTGCGGGTAGGTTAACGATTGATGGGGTAACCCTGCCTTACTAAAATAATGTGGGTATTCTTAAAGAAAGAGAGGAAAAATATGACATCAATCTGGTTACCCCCGCGACAATTTTATAAAAAGTATTTAATAACACTTCTATTAAATGTATTCTTTTCTTTTACAAACTGAACAAGGGACAAGGTCATTCACCTCAGGTATATCAAATTCCATTTAACCCATTATAATCACCAGGCATAGTGCCATCGTTCAGATGACTTGTATACTGCCCGACAGAGCAGTGCGGTAATTTTAAAGAAAAATAACGCAAGGACAGACTTTTTGAAATGAAGTTCATTTGCTGTTCAAAGTTGAAAAGTAATGGTTCTAACCATGGGCTTAGCATATTTTCTCTTCTTCTTTTTTGATTAGTTCATAATCAGAACATTTTAGCCGAATATTTATTAATATAAAAAGACGCGTAAGAAAGTTAAGCATTCCTGTGTTTGTCTTCAAGTTGCCTTTTGAGAATAGACTTATGCTACTTTCATAATGAAGCGTTCAGATGTGATGTAGTTTCGATATTCGACTTTTTAGCAAAGGTTGTCACAAAACAGACGCGTTGCAGCTGTACAACATAATTTATATTTGTATTCAAAGCATTTGTTGATAAGAATTGACGGAAACAAATACCTCTTAAACAAGTTGGAGGATAGCGTGTTCATCAAAAAAAAAAAAAAAAAAAAAAAAAAAAAAAAAAAAAAAAAAAAAAAAAAAAAAAAAAAAAAAAAAAAAAAAAATATGACAACTTGCGAAGTTGCACACAACTTACGAGAATATTAGGCGACAGTAAGTAAGTGTAAAAAATTATATCATATATTCATCATTCATATCATATCATATATTCATCATATATTCATAAACGTCGCTATTCAATTTGCTGCCTAGTTTATGTTTACTTTAAACTTTTCATCGATGACTGGAAGGCGATAAATTTCACATTCATTGAAGTAAACTAATATTATTCGTCTTCATCTTGTTTATCTCAATGTTTCCTGCACTTCTTATAATAGAGCTATTTTATGCTTATCGGCGAACAATTGCAAAAATATTCATTGAGTCATTCCTTTGCATCTCTTGATGTATGTCTTCGTTCTTCGGTTAGGTACAAAGTAACATTTCCTGTTTCTGGCTTCCGAGAAAGCCTTTTTGAACCACAAAGCCTCTACCAATAATAAATCAAAGCGTGACGGATTTGAATCTGTTCATATAATAAAATAGACAAAAAGTTGTCCATCCAGCCGTTTATCGGTTAAAATTGGTATAAAGTGTTGTTACACTGGAGATAAGGTGAACATAAACGTAAAAGCTAAATCAAGCAAGCTCATTATGATCGGTCAAGGTCGACCACTAAGTACTTTATATCATCGCAACACGATTCTTTAATTGTTTTCGTTATAAAACACTAAAAAAATTTCAGTTCTTGCTACATGAAGCCCTAGTTTTTTTATGAACGGTTATAAAAGGAGGGGGTTCAAAAAGTTAGGGCAACCGGTTCACATTTTCCGCATCAATTTAATATGTTGAGGATTCGCAGTGCAAACGTATACAGAACGGTTTCAATTCTGCATAGCCATGTAAACGTAATGCCAAGTTTTTACTCTGCAGATAAGACTAATCATGCCTTGCGTAAACAAAAAACAAATGATTGCTTTTCTGTTGCGCTGAAGTGAACCCAAGCAATTCTGTATGAATTCTTTATATAAATTCTATAGAGAGTACAAAAAAAAAACACAGCTACCATTACTCAATGGTTTTTTATGGAGCAAATTGCAAATTTATTCCAAAGAAAGATGTTTATGGGGAATGGTCGCAACAATGGCCTGATCCAATACATCATCAACAGAGTCAATGTACCAAATCTCTTCAAAAGATCTGAAATGTTGCGACCTGTAATGGGGACAGCCATAAGATGCACGAGGACAGGCAAATTTCAGTCGTTCCAAGATATGGTTATGAATCGAATTGAAAAATCTTGGTGGATCTAAGGGTCGTTCTGTATGCTGCACACATTTTTTGTAACTTATCCCTTATGAAAAGCAAGCATTTACATGACAAAAAGTCTATTTTTTAATATTTTGAAAAGTGGTTAAAAATAGTAGTTTGGTATATAGGTTAAGTGTATAGGTTAGAACCACATATATCCATTTTTTGGATCCCCTAACACACGACATAAGGGTGCTCGTGACAAGCTAGTCTTTATATGGCAAACGGTTTATTCTTTAATATTTTATGATGCAAATTGGAACCATATAGGTACGACCCCCATCTAAGGGCTCCAATGAAAGGCATGCTTTAACGTGAAAGAAAGGTATAATTATGGGTATCTTGTCACGAAAATAAATGAAGTGCCAGGCAAATTGCTGTAGAATATTAAATGAAAGGGTTTGTCGGACTTTAACTTATACTTGGTTTTTTCAATAATTATGAGAAGAGCTATAAACTTATATTCTATATTATATTCTATATTCTTATTCTTCTTATTCCATATTCTTATATTATATTATATTATATATCCTAATCGATCTTATAAAAAATATGAAAGCAAGTTTGTTTTTTGGAAAAAAATTTCAAAACTTTCATTGCAATTTTAAGAGACGGACATATAGACAGACGTGAAATGCTATATTTTCATGCGTTGCAAACATTTGCAATATAAATTATTCCCATATATGCAGTTATAGTATAACGCAATGTGCAAACAATATTTTATGCTAAAGACATTTTCTACGCTTCGACTCACTCACTCACTTATGCACATTTAACAGAGATAAATTTTCTTTTCAACATATTGCCCGAAGCGGGTAAAACTAGAAACTGATAATTAAACGAAAAATTTTAAATCTGACACATTTAACGGTATTTCGAGAAAAACACGAAACTTAACACCAAATTAATCGCTAATAAATACCAAATATTTTACATGTGCAATAAGGCGATCATATCAAGACTTGATTATCGTTTTCACCTTTCGACAATCAAATCAATTGTCATTCTCCTCACACAAGCATAACACATATTTTTAACCCATTACCCCAACACCTGCTCGGGCTATTTGGTGTCAATAAATTTTAATTTATTTATTCATTTGTTTCTTTATATTAAATACTTTTTTATTGTTATTCATTTAACGTAAAACAATTTGAAAAAAACAAAAAAAAAAATTTTTAAATTTAAAAACGCTAATAAATTATGATTATAGGTAATAGCTTAATAAATCATGGCAATAATTTCAAAGAGATATTTTTAAGCTAATTTTTTATTCTCAAAAAAAAAAAACAAAAAAAAAAGAACTGCTGACTGCCAGGCAGTCATAAAATCATATTTGTCTTTTGTCAAGAGAAACCCAAAAAATATTTATTTTTTTTTTTAAGTAAAATTTAATATTCAAGATTCGTAATGCTGTCTGTGAGTTAGGCAAGCCAGTCAGCGGCTGAGTGACACATTGACGCAACTCACAGATAGAATGAAAATTAAAAGAATTTTACTTTATGCCGACATTCATTTATGTACGTAGACGTACACATGTGTGGGTATTTCTTACAATACGAAAAATTTTCAAATCTGCTAGGAATTCAATTACAAACAATAAAATGCTACGAAGAAATCACATTTGACACGAAGCCTAAAAGAGTGCGTTCACTAATAGCTTTTTGCCAGTCAACGTAAATACTTGTTGCTGAAAACTTCTTGATTGCGTTTCTTCTAAGCACGTGTCTGCAGGATTCAACCAAGGGTCTAGCTGGCGTATTCAAGATATTTATTTTTCTGCATTCAAAGTATTGTTCATCGTCAATGGTTCTGACATAGTGCGATGAAGACTTTTTACAAAAGTATCCAAATTTCTGGTCTTTTCATGCGCGCTTCAGCTAATTCACGGTCTTCATGTCGATATTCCTCTTCTTATTATACTTGTTTCTTCAACTTCTGATTTATATTGTCTCCGCTTCTTATCAAACACCAGCATCTTTCTTCGCATTAAGAAGGCTAGATGTAAGCTTTCCTAGTTTGGATCTCTTTACGCGGAGCAGAGCGTATTCAATGCTCCCAAAGACCAAGTGGTGTGTGTTTTAGCAGAGTGCGTTCCCTTTTTGTGAAAAACTCGAACAGAGCTTTTCACGTGACAAAGGCCACGAGCCGACGTTAGTGCCATATCCTAGATAAACTGGTACCGTATCACTTGCGCAGTGATCTTAAGAATTCCACGTAGAATTCTAGAAAATCCAAAATACAGTACAAGTGAAAATTTAAGTGGAAATCTTATGTAACCAGTGTAGTGGCTTGGAGTAATAAAACAATAACGCGAATCAATAGCAGTGACCAGTTTATTATCCTTAAGTTAACTGTTGACATTTAACGGACGAAGAATTCATAATGAAAAGTTATAGCGAGTGTGGCTTTGTAATAAACAACAAATTTGTTTCACAATAATTCTTGAAGAGTTGAGCAGTTTCTAGAATAAATTAATTCCAAAAATAGTTGCAACATTTTTCATACGTGAGAGTAAAGTAATGTCTTATCAATAAGATGATCTGCACGCAATCAAAATGTGACACAGAAGGGTCTCAGACCAAATGGAAAGCAACTTCGTTCTTTTCTGTGCTTCACGTGACATTTCTATGCAGTTCATGATTTCGTGAGTGAAATCATATCCATTTTAACGTAAACCCTTGTCTTTATGTTACATAACGTATCAATACCTATTTTATGTTTAAACTAATCTTGAATCAAAGCGTTCTGCGTCCCCACACAGCTCCATCTTCCTTACTAACTAAATTTCGGGTATATAAACAAACAAATAAGCAAACTAACAGCAAATATTTCGGCGTGAATTCGATATGTTTTGCCTACAGACCCCAGCAAGAGTCACAGCTTTGAGATGAATGGGCAGATCAATAAATATTAAGAGCATGACGACAACAAACATGTCCACTGCAGTGAAAGACATCTTTATGGGCGTTGTGAACCGTGCGTTTTCTTGTCATGGATTTTATGACATTTTCTCCAATTTGGTATTCGGAAGCAAGAGTCACAATAAAACCCTTCAATAGCCATTTTTTTATAAAGCAAGGCTAGACGGAAAAGAATGCTTTTGATTGCCTTACGATTTGTAACACCTTTGTAGTAGAAGGTCAATGTACTAATGTGTGATTAACAGAATTTATTAACGTTCTTTCACCCACACATACGTTATCAGTTGAATAAAACTTTCTAAGCGTTTCTTTCAGGCCACAGAGTGGGACCTATAAAGAACACTACCAGCGTCTTCCTTTCTTTGAGTTGAAGTCCTTGAAAAAGGTATACCTTGCCTTTGACAAAGTCAAGAATAACAAATCGCATCAATGTCTTCAATAATGTTAACCTAACCTAACAAATTAATTGTGTTTTTTTTTTGTTTTGTTTTTAAGATGTGACCTTTTTCGTAAGTTTATACCGCTCTAATTATTTAAGTGTATGCAGTAAATTAAATTTATTTACAAAAGTTTCTCTGATTGCATTACATTTCCCGATAAAAGCATTGACTTTCCATCGTTTTCTTATATGAAAATTTAATTGAATTCACTTTATTCAGACATTTTGTTTCTTCACAAAAACGAAGAAAAAAGAAAACAAAGTGTGTACAGAACAAAACAAAATAAAAAAAAAAAAAACATAATAATGACGGCGATCTTATGAACAGGTCGAAATATTTACTGGCACGTATCATGCACACGTATCGGTTGTGGTGCGCAATTGAGGTGATAAACTTTTTAGTAATACTCGTGTTACACATACATTTATAAATCCACTCTACTGCTCTACCTCGCATACATGAGCTGTATGTTTGTGGTATCGTACTCTTAATATTGGTGCACAGAGTGCTGCTATTTTACGGACATTGTATGCGATAAAAGTAACGAAAATCTACGTTTCATTGTGTGCAAAATTTTCTCGTATTGTAGGCAACTGACATGTGCTCTGTCTTCCCAACGCCTCACGCCCTTTCTCTTGACTTGCATCATCATCATTGACTTGCCTTCATATCGTTTTGAAAAGAATCGAAAACCAAAAAGTCGCAAGTGTTACTGTTTGGTTAAAAAACCCCGTAAAAGTTGAAGATTTATCAGCAGCATATTCTAGAGACGTTATTAAAGTTGCTGCTATCCCTTGTTTTTTCATATATACTCTGGCAGTTGCTTATTGGTTTATGAGTATTGGAATTGATTTCATTAAAACTTTTTAAAAAATTTTTGAAGGTTTTTTTTCATGTCATACTAACGACACGAAAATTGCTCAATAACGCTTTATGAGAGAAGGGGAAAACGAAAAATTGTTATGTCAAGGACAAGATAAAGTTCAAATGTTTTCATTTTTGAATTTTCCTAAGGGTTGACTTTTTTCGTTTCTTCATTTTATATACGAACATCATATTCAGTAAGCGATTCAAAGAAAGTCTCTTATATATCCATCCATATTAACTAACCAGGTCAACGATGAAGCCTTTTCCATACAAAAATTTTGAAAAGACTCTGACACGCTGTATAGACGGCAATTTTTTTAATGGATTTCTTAAATTATTCCCTATGATGTGATGAATGATTAATTGGCTACATTGGCTACTAGGCGGCGGCCACCACCAAAGTCAATACCTCTTTCTGGGTCTTCACTTCTGGCCGTGTTACACGTATAGCGGACATCCTCTTAGTGATTGCTCCTAAGTAAGAAGATAAGGGGCATAATACGTCTGCAGCATGCACCATTTCTTTCTACTAACTCTCTCGTTCTTGTAACTTCCTCCATTCTGGTAACCTTCTCTATTGCTGTACCTAGTATTTGTTTTTGTAAAGCCCCCTATTATTGGAACCCTTGTAGCATTGCAAAGAAAGCACTTAAGCCATTGTTGATAGAGGATATGTAGACTTCGTCTGTACTTCTGCGAATAGCAAAAGCAATGACAAGTTCTCACTACTTTTCTGTGCTGGATATCAACATTTTTACACATATTGAGAAATCTTGAAATGAGCAGCATTTTTGCTACATCCTTTTTCTTTGAAAGTTTAGCATTAATATTAGGTTTCGAAAACCTCTCCATTTACCCACGAATGTACATTATGTACATATATTCATAGACCTATCTTTGTGAAATTGACTTCTTTAGGTTTTAGAGCATAGTATTTGTAAGGCGTTTATTTTAGAAGTGGAGCAGCAAATGCGTTTTCGAAAAATATGTAGATAATGATAACTATAAACAAAACTTATTATTATTATTATTATTATTTTTATTAAAATTTTAGACTAATGAAATAAATTCTTAGACTAAAAGAAAGACATTGAGCACTAGCGACACAGGTTATCGGCTCTAATTTATAAAAATGTACATTAGATAGTGAGCCTAGTAGTTTTAATAAAGTAATATATTGAACTGATATTCTGTTCTGAAGCTGATTTTAGAATGTCCAACGGGTTAATCGTTCCAAATGCAATACTTCTCTAGCCAAGGAAAAGATAAGGCAGAGAAGATAAGACAAAACTTAATATGATCGTTTTATCTGTAAACAAGTTATAGTGAAAAGAAAACCCAGATTTCGTGATATTTGGGAGATGAAAGTTTTCGCTGGGAATGCGCTTATTTTGAAAGTGGTGCAAGTCCATCTTATTCACTTTCAATTCACTTAACAAATGCCAAACTGGCTAGAAAATAGCTGCATGAAGACGGGTACTGAGATATTTTGTATTCTCTTATGATTTATAAAAAGCATTGCTATAGTGGGATATCTATGTATTGAATCAAGCTTGATTAAGTTATTATGTATATCTGGGGTGAAACTATAGCGTCCAAAGGATCACAACAAGTAACGCCTTCGTAATTGAAGCGGGCACAGAATGTGCCAGCCCACGAATTTTGAAGGCGTTACGCATTGTGACAGCTGAGAACTTCATAGAGAAAAGCGCACTAGCTAAAGTAGACACGTGAAGCTGGCCTTAATGCGGACGGAAATTGTTCAGTCCAAGGACAATGAAATAGATATTATTGATCAGAAATTTTTATCGTCAGGACAATCATTCACGCTAAACAACCACGATTTTGGAATGATAGAAAGCACAATCTGGAAGACCAATTTCTCGTATATCACCCAGAATTGTTATGATAATCTTATCAAATGGGTAAATATTTATACAAAAATGAACAACATTTGGTTTTTATTATTAAAAAAATGCAGTAAAGTATTGCACTTCGGACATATAAGCCACAAATTTATTGGCTTAGTCCAACTTTACTCAACAACCCAAAAAAAAAATAAAAAATATATATTAAAAAAATAGGATGATGCGACTGAAACATGAGGTATAGAAAAAACCTTGGCTTGCTGTCAGCACCAACAAACACACTTTCGGATAATAAACTAGAAAAGATAATACCGTATAATACAAAAATTATGTTTGTTAGTGTTTGCCCAAATTTTTAAATTATTTGAAATGCAAGCTTTTAAATATCTCGCAATAAGAAAAAATTGACTTGCTCCACTTTCAAACTAAACGGCTCACATGTGGTATGTTGACAAGATGTGCACAACTGAGGCTTTCTAAATTTCGAATTCATTCAGTTACGTATCAAAAGACGAACTTCGTGTATTGTTGCATTGTATGCTATATGGAAAATATTTCGAATGATTTATGTTAAACTCTTACTCCCAATAAAAACATAGTTTTATCAACAAGCTCCTTAAAATCCATGCATACTCCATATTTATCGTACAAAAGCGCAACAACGTTGAATCATGAATCGAGAGTAATGAAAAGAAGAAGAATTTTCTCTCTGGCATTATTTGCTTACTTATGAGGCAAACGTCTACGTGCACTATTGCTTCAGTTATCTTTTAAGGGGAAAAATCTGCGCCTTCTACTCCGCAGTAAAAATTTTTTCTTTTTTTCTCTCTTTTCAAAAATTTTCTTGATGCCATTGCACACGAACATTTATGAAAACCCCAAAGATCTCTAAGACCACAAAGACTTTAGGAACCGCGAACGACAAAGTGAGCGGTTGATAATAACCTACAATTATATGTAAAGCAATAAAATATTTTTCGAATATTCGGATCTCTATAAAAATATTTTATTCATGTACATGATTATTTCAATAGCAAGGGTCGTCGTCTTGCTGCTTTAATATTAACGGTCTTCTTGCTACATCTTGCGGATGATGAGATTTACTTTCCGCTATCTCAGAACTTTGATTTCGAAATTGTGAACCTTAGTTTTATTTATTTACATTTACTTTTGTTTTTACCTACGCATAAA
The DNA here is from genome assembly GCA_000688735.1 of Glossina austeni. Taxonomy (NCBI): domain Eukaryota; kingdom Metazoa; phylum Arthropoda; class Insecta; order Diptera; family Glossinidae; genus Glossina; species Glossina austeni. The sequence continues at coordinate 487,012 of KK502495.1, read as the reverse complement.
TTATACAGAAATCTTTATCTTTCGTTATGTGATGATTGCGTGCGTGTGTGAATTAAGTAAATAAGCGGTATTAAATTATTTGATTATTGTGCCTTCTTCATCGTTACTTTAAGCACTCACTGCCTTTGTTATTGTAATTCGGTTTGATTCTTTTTGTGTTTCCTTTCTCTTCTCTCAGATTATATGCTTCACAATAAAAACAAAGCAATAATCAGAAAAAAGTCAGAGAAAAGTTTAACAAGTATAAAAATTATATAATAGGTTTGTGGCGAATCTTGAATACCCGACACCTGTAATATATACATATATATATATATATAATCGGAAATGTGTTTGCTAGTCATAAATGAGTTAAAGGCAGGATGCAAATTATTCACATCACTATTTTATGCTTCTCTTTTATTTATTTCCTCAGCAAAAAAAGTTTATGAGCACCGTAGACGTTTGGGCTTAAAAGGCATGCATCAACTTGCACATCTCTGGCTTAGTTTTTGGGGACTCTGGGACTTTAGCGTACGTGATGCGATCAGTTTGCACAAATCGACCTACAGGGTGCAGCTAAATCGGTCAGGAATCTTACAAAGAAGAATAGATAACCAAGCCTTTATTCGCCAGAGTACACATTTTTGACCCTAATCTTACCCCGATAAGCCTTTTTATTTCATTTTCTCTGATTATTTCATATTCAATTTCCAAAAAAAATTTGTTTAAATTAAAAATGTATGAGGCGAACAGACAAAACAAACGCTACAAAATAAAGTGTCGTAAGTTCAAAGTTGGTTATAGTGTCAACCCTTAACCCTTTTCATGAAGTGTTATTATACCGAAAAGCGACTCCCAGTTACGTAGTCCGAAAAGAGCCCCATATTTTCGATAGAAAAAACTCAATAGAAGTCAACATTTAGGGAAGAGACGGACTGAGGAACTGTGCCTTCGATTTCAGAGCGGCATCCTCAGTATCATATTCGATCATTTCTTTGCAAGCTAGGAATTAATCCAAAGTTTATGGGGAACTTGCACCAACAAATATACATTTTTTTTTAGCTCATAGCAAGTTTTCTTTCTACGTAATTCAAAATTAAAAGATTTATATGACTTGGGTATAATATTTTATATTAATATGTGAGCAGTACTATACACAAACACAATAACGCTTTAGTTATTGCTATGATTCTCATAAATGACTAAGAGCCACATGGTGGTGTGATTCCTTTTAAGAACGCGTGGCAAGATTAGGATTAAGTGTTACAAGAGGGAGGATAACGTTATTGCATCCTCGTCTTTCAACTTAAATAAACATTTTTATAGGAAGCAGCATTTAGAAGCAGCAAAACAACAGATTACAATGTTTAAGAAAATCTCTGCATATGTGCATTCAGTCCCTTTAGTCAGCAGCCAATGACTCGTTCACTTTTAGTGCTTAGCCATAAGTGACGGCTGCAATGAATGAATGCGCATGAAATAATTTAAATTCATTTTAATGCAAATCATTGCGCACTAATAAACATTATTTTTGTTGCAGACATACCTATAGCAGCCTTAAACTTTAAAGAGAAATCAAGGCATTAGCTCTTGCCAAAACAAATAAACTCGTCTGCATATTGACAGCCATATACTGAACAACGTGACAGACTCATCATAGGCCGTAAGCCATTTTTTTCGAATTTTCGTGACCTAGTAGCAACCTTTTTTAATATATCGAAACGAATATTGTAAGACTTTGTTGTCACTATTGCTCGGGAATACCAAATCCAAACCGAAAGCAGGAAAAAGTATTTTTTCCTTACGAGCGTCATAACAAGCGAGAATAACGCTGTGAAAGTTTTCTAGTGGAAATTTGTCAGCAATTTTGGTTGTGCACCAAAAAAATTTTACTGAAAGTGAATTTCAATACATTGCTCAGCAAGCCTCCTATTTGACACGTATATGCCATCACTGTTGGGGGACCCCCCATTTAAACGGTACATGTCCAAACTGTACAACATGTATCGAGCACAGTACTAGTGATTGGTCATATTTAAGAAAAGAAAGAAAAATATGTATATGGTAGCTGCACCATGGTCTGTTACTAACCTGGAAACTTAAGGATTAACACAGACTTAGCTTACGGAACAACAAGCGATTTAATATAAACACATATACATGACATATACACAAACGTAATATATACATTGTCTATATATTCATAATATATGTACAACACATCACTTAATAAGATCGCAGGATGACGCATAGCTGTCGCCACTATGAACGAATCCAGCCAGATGTTGCGTCAGTGACGCTACTTTTGTAATTTTTAAAGCAATGGAAAAATCGGAATTTCATGTGTGGAATAAAAAAATACTTTTTGATACAAAAAATATGTTCACAATCGGAATACCAGATCCAGTATTCGCTAGAAATGATATGAATCTGTCGGCAGTGTTGTCATATATGTGTGTGTCAGACCGGAGACTTATTGAGTAATATGATAGGTCATAAGCATTACGTAACTTGTTGTGCATGGTAATCTTCACAGGATCCTAGACATCTATCTTCTGGTGAAATGCATTGTTGCGTTTACGCGCTGAGCCTCTTTTGCTATTACTAGGTATCAAGTCCTACATAGAAGAGAGTAAAGGCGATCAGAAAAACTTCGATCGATTATACATATTGAAATTTTATTGCTACAGTCTTGCAAGATGCACACCGTAGTACATTCCCTAGTATTAGATATGATGGGTTAAGATCTACCACACCTTTGATATAATTCAGTACAATATGAGATATGGTTCTGAGATTAGCTATTATTAGCTTTTACTTTAATCGCATAGAAGATGATCGCTTTCACTATATTGAGGCTCTTATGACACAAAAAAACCGCTTTAGTCCTTTGTTGATCGAGTCAACCTAATAATAGCGACTTCCTTTTATTATTTCAATGGAAATGACTTAGCGTAATGAAAAATTGTAAAATATATTCATAGACGATCTAAGCGAATGCATGAGGAGAGATATCGAGCGAAGAGCTGCTGAGCACAACATCCTCTATTTTTGTGCTCAACCAGCATTAACCAAATAAATTAACCTAAGCCGACAACGGACAAAATGAATTCAATTTACTCGCAATAGAAAATAAATTTTAAAGGCCAATGTCTCTGAACACATCATTTATGGGCAGGTATGTACATATTCGCATGGATGCATACTCACTCCTATGCATTCACATATATGCCATGTACTGGCGTGTGTGGTGCAGCACAAATCTCTTATCGTAATTCAAAGAAAAATACAACGAGAGCTGCACTCTTTCAGCTGCCGGAGTTTTCAGAGGCTTTGTTTAGGCACACTGGATGTGGTGCATTTTTGCAGTAGCAATATAGCAAATTGTAATATCATGGATGTGTGTGTGTTTGTGTGTGTTATTAAAATCTTGGCATTACTAGGAACGAACAGTCAAAGCAAGGTTTGTTGATGCTGATGCTGCTATTTTTCGAAAACAATTATTTTGCATTGCAAACGTAAGAAGAAGAATAAACATGATTGATAATAGAAACTGTCAAGATCTCCATGGGAAGAAAACCAAATCCATGTCATGCATAAGTACAATTATTACTTTTATCTTAAAACTATGTCACTTGTAAACTGCTCTTTTTTTTTTGTTTGCTTTTGCTTCTATTTGAAAAACAGTGCACTTGTGCCTGACAATACAACACCAACAACAACAACAACAACTAATACAACAACTAATACAACTATAGATAGAAATGTTTTTAATTCACAACTCAATTGTTCATGAAAATTTCAATGAGAAAACAACAGCATTTCTTTGTGTTTAACCTTTTGTGTCGTCTGCAAAGACAAATGAAAAGTTAGAAAAGAAGAAGAGAAAAGAAAATGTAGTTAGAAAATCGTGAACTATATAGTATATTATGCGCCTTGAATATTATGTCAAAATTAGCAAAGCAAGAGGCTAAAAAAAGTCGTTCTTCACTCGCTCTGTGACTGTGCAGAAATCGCTCATTCCAGTGAGCTACAGCAGAACCCAATCAAGCAGAAATACATATTTTTTTTTTATTTTCAGCAGTTAAAATTTTTAATGCTTCATAAAGTAAACATTGTTTGACGTGAAGGTCTTTATTATGAAATGATAATAATGTGGAATTTTTTTTTGCTTTTTGTTTTTTGAGAAGTTTTCTGAAATGAATTTTTGCAAAAGCGAATTGTTTTCGCATCATTAATTAAAATTTTAATGAACCATTATCGTAATTTTCTGCACATTTAATAATACTGGGTGTGAAGAAAAGTTAGAAATTTTGTCTATAATTTTAAATGAATGCGCTTTTACTTGTAAATGAAATCAAGCATCGAATCAGTGAATAGTTGAAAGAACTTTTCACGTTTATCGTTTTCTTTTTTCTAAGCGATTGTGCAATTATTTAGAACATTTGATAGGTGTCTTCACAAGCGAATCCCCTTTAGCGTTTGTTTACTCAACACAGTGCATACATGACGCGGTGCAAGTAATGCAAATTTGTTATCGAAAATAGTTAGAGTGGCATCAGTTTGCTACTGGCTCTCGCTGTTTACCCCGACAAAACGGAGCGAGTACGAGGGAATGGCAAACAAAACCTCAACTTTTCCTTCTAAAGCATCACTTTAAAGCCAGAGGCAAAAGAATAAGTTACCCCGCTAAAGTTAGCAGGTTGTTTGAGCTTTGAATTGGTCGTGTCCTCGATCAAAACAAATTACATAGGGCGGCAGACGTTATCGATATAGAGTTCTTTCGAGCTTGGGTCGAGTTCTTTTGCAAAAGAAACGCCAAAGGCAGAAAACGCGATCTTTTCCAAAGTCGGTTCACTGCCTTCGACATCGAGTTCACCCCCATGTATCGAAATACAATTACGAAGCCTTTGTTTTGCGAGTCGCTAGCACTTGACTGCCTTCGAATCCCATTAAGCCACTATTTTGCGAGTCGATAGCATTCGATTGCCTTTGCATTCTAATAAGCCGTCGTTTTGCGGGTTGATAGAATTCGATTGCTTTCGAATCCTAATAAGTCACCATTTTACGAGTTGATAGCATTCGACTGCCTTTGCATCCTGATAAGCCGTCGATTTGCAGGTTGACAGCGCTCGACCGCTTTCGAATCCTAGAAAGCCATCGTCTTGCGAGTCGATAGCATTCGATTGCCTTTGCATTCTAATAAGCCATCGTTTTGTCGACTGCTTTCGAATCCTAGAAAGCCATCGTTTTGCGAGTTGATAGCATTCGACTGCTTTCGAATCCTAACAAGCCGTCGCTTTGCGAGTTGACAGCATTCGATTGCCTTTGCATTCTAATAAGCCGTCGTTTTGCGAGTTGATAGCATTCGGCTGCTTTCGAATCCTAGAAAGCCATCGTCTTGCGAGTCGATAGCATTCGATTGCCTTTACATTCTAATAAGCCGTCGTTTTGCGGGTTGATAGCACTCGACTGCTTTCGAATCCTAGAAAGCCGTCGTCTTGCGAGTCGATAGCATTCGATTGCCTTTGCATTCTAATAAGCCGTCGTTTTGCGGGTTGATAGCACTCGACTACTTTCGAATCCTAGAAAGCCATCGTTTTGCGAGTTGATAGCATTCGACTGCTTTCGAATCCTAGAAAGCCATCGTCTTGCGAGTCGATAGCATTCGA
>KK502495.1:428866-467873 GCA_000688735.1 Glossina austeni | reverse complement strand
AAAAACCGTAGGGTACTTTTTTTTAAATGATCAATCACTCGGAGGGGATGCACGTATTCGTGCAACGTGGCGGCGGGCACAAAGGGGCGAGTAGAGAGAAAGGGATAGAGAAGTGACGGCAGACTAGCGGATGTGTGTGCCAATGTGATAAACGTGATGCCTGTGCCGCTTAAGCACTCGCTATAGCTACGACGAAAATAAAATTAACCACATATGAGATTTGAATCCGTGAACGCTGACCCGATAGTAGCGATTCTTACCTACTCACCTATTTATGGAGATTGTAGGGTAATGTAGGGTATTGAATGTTGAACCGTTACTCACTATGGCGTTTACTTATTTCCCTTTTTTTTCTTCTTTAATTTAAATATTCTTCCTATATATCTGTCTATGTAAATAAACGTAAACTAAAAATTGTAAGAAATTTCAATGCTTTCCCCAATAAAGCAAAAATGAGTAGAATTTCTTCTGACTTTCCAATTTGCAATTTAAAAAATATTTAGTCTTACATTTGAATGATTACATAAAAAATTGACTCTCTATAGTATTATATATAAATTTCGAAATAAAAATCTTCTGCGTACGATTCACAAATTTTATTATTTACTCTTGGTTCTCAGGTAAATGAAATATGTTATGTGCATGATTGTTATATTCTAAAAAACGTTTTTTCACTCGTCAGTAAATTAAATAATGAAAACACCTGATAGACACTCATACACACATTCATTATTCAATTTATTATTCAATTACATAATTGCGCAAAAATGCAAAGAAAGGAGAAAAGATCTCTCTTCCATTTTCCATTTTCGCTTTCTTCTCATTTCATTCGTGAACTCCTCTGTGTCCATATGCAAACAAAAAGATTATCTTTTAGTACTTAAAACAATTGCTATTGTCGTTAAATGAAAATGAAAAAAAAAAAAAAAAAACAAAAATGAATTTCTTTTGTTTTCACTGAAATACATTTATATGTTATTTGCCACTTGTTTTTCTCATTGTGGCGGCGTACACAGTGCATAAAATGCATCATTTTATGTCCAACAGTCTGAATTACCCTTTAGGAATCCTACAGTATTCTTAGCCGGCGTAAAATGCTGAGTTGATGATGATGGCCTTGTAAGGGGATTTTAAAATGATTACAAATTTTATTGCTTAATAACATCTCGTACTTAAGGTTTTTGCCCTGGAAATGAAGGAAAACAAAGTCATATTGAGGGCATCTTTTTTTCGCTTCAAGAATCATAAGATTCATCAGATAGGGTTTAGCTTATACTTTGTAAACTTTCACACGTTAATCAATCCCACTGCGAAACAATGAGAGATTTTGTGGAGAGGGGTCACCATTTTTAAACGGTGACGGGTTAATAAAAATCATCTTTAAGTGTTTAAGTGTTCAAATAATCATCCAAATTAAGCTTAATGGAGCGAAATAGTCTGAATTCATCCATACGATGACCTTTTCTTTCCCCGTGTAGGACTTTGAAAATAAAAATTGTCAAGACTTAGTGAAAGTAGTTTATAAGTGGAACGTTCTACCATACGTTAAACCGTTAAAAGGACGTATTTCATGAAAGCCTTGTACCCTTTGCTTCTATCCAAAAAGTAAGACATGAATGTAGAGAGAGAGAGAGAATGTTAGAGACATGACTGGAGTAAGTTTAAGCAAGAAACCAGTTCTGGGAGTACATGGTTTCAATGCAATCTCTATGCACATTTCCAGGACAACTTTCCACTTACTTTCTTTGGACCTTGGAAGTAAACTTCAAAAGGATCCATCGCAAACAGAGTTCAGAGTAAACGTTCTTGTACGTGAGTCAGGCTTATTTTGTGCATAAGTGTTTGCCATGCTTATTAAAATAATCCCTATTTCGTTTTTTGGACTAAGGAAAATCTCAACATGCCGTAGACGAGCATTCAGCCACAGCCACAGATTACAAGCAAAGCTCTAGCCTTTCTAGCTGCAACTTGGAAAGTAATGGTCGGAATGTCATGAAATTTTACTACATTTGCTGGATGGCTGATACTATCCAAAAATCGTGTACGTCCTTCAATTGTTTTCCCATATACGTACCAGATAGGGGACTGAGGTCTCAAGTCTTTAAAACTTTCCTTGTCTTTACTTTTTCCATATTTGAAACTTCAAGCAATGAAGAGGCGGGTTTGGCTTAACACAGACTTTTGTTTTGGAAAGCAAGTCAAGCAGTAAAGTAAATTTCCGCTACATTTCAAACTAATTTCTTTGCAGCCATTTCATGACGACTTATTTAATGTAGTCATAATAAATTCTTCTTCTTTATCATACATAATTTATAACTTATTTAAAGGCGGGGTCAAAGCTCTTTCTTCAATTTACATACAAAAGAAGTTCTGATGACCACAAAATCATGTAAAGCAAGTAAGAAAATTATTTTGTACTCGGCTGCGGTCGAATCTTTTACACCTGGAACGTATAGACTAAAGAAATGAAATTTAATTTGACTCCTCTATCTTTTTTATTGTAGTTTATGAGAAATGAGGAAAGAATTCGTTTACCTCGCTTTTGAAAACAGGGCTGTTCTCAGTTTAGGCTGCACTAGAGACTTGTCCTTTGATTCCTATTGATTTTTAATCTGCGTGAAAGAACTTCCAATTTGAAGCCGATATCAGATAGAAAAAATAGAGAAACTGAAGGACGGATGGAGAGACGGACTAGACGGATAACTAGATCGCTTCAGAAGAATACATTATAGACGCTCTGTTGCAAACGTTTCGACAAAATGAGTACAACTCCAACCTCTTGACGGTGGATATAAAAAAGCGTTGTTTTGCTCATTATGTTTATACATATTTTGCAAGGGGTGTTCCGAAATAAGCTGACATTTAAAATTCTTTAATAAAGCAAATTGTTTATTGGGTAAAAGAAACATCTGTGGACTTGATGAAGGTTATATAAAAATTCAAGGCCTTGACATTGGATGTCCATGTAAAGATAGAAAATTTTGCAAAATTTTACAAAACGTGTCAGTATAACTAGCGGGAAATGAACTTCTTGGTGTGCTTATTAATGCACCCTTTGCCAGGTTAAATTGTAATTATCCAGCAGAAAAGACAGTCTTTTCGAAGTGTTTGAGGAGAACCTGAAAATTTCAAGGCACAAATTTCTCTCATATAATGAATTTCTTTCCACATACTCTAGAATGTTCAAAGCATCTGTTAAGCTAATGAAATGCAAAAAAAAAAATCTTAAAAAAAAAAATAAATAAATATCTAACCAACATTGTCAAGTCACACACAAGTTTTAGCTCCACTTCGCTATACCCACACATTTTTGCACCGCTTTGCTACGTTGTACCTACCTACACAGCTCGCTACTATTTGTCATAATTTTGAACATATAAAAAATGTTTTTTTTAATTTTCTTTAGGTCTATTTACTTTGGTACACCGCGTACAATGAGACATACACACGCATCCTATTTACATTTCATTATTATTTTTACAAACTGACATTTGTTTTGTTAAATACGTCTAACACCGACACGCATCATCATTTCTAGCGCCAGCTAATACAAGTGTATAGCGTTTCTGGCATTTTTTTGCTATTTCGTGTTATGTCAGTGTTCCAATTGTAAAATGTGTGCATTGTTGCAATTTGTATGCATAAATATTTTCCAGGCATTTTTGTTCACATTTGTCATTCTTTAATTATTCTATTGTATGTTAATGGACGCTTTTGTTTTTTGTTTCTTTTGATTATAATATTTGTGTTCTTTTTTCATTTACATGCATGTAAGCGATACGTGTGGCTCTTACTTAAAATTCGAATTGAATTCGAAAATATAAAAACGTTTATAAAAAAAAAAAAAAGAAAATGAAGAATTATTTGCATGCGTTAACGAAATAAAATTCTCTCTCTCTCTCTCTCTCTCTCTCTCTCTCACTCTCTCTATCTTTCGTTTAAGAGATACGACAAATTGGCATCCGTATAAAACTTATATCGCGTATAGAGCCCTCGCGTTATCTTCTTTACATGCATATGTATGCAAAGTTTCTTAAAATTGGTGACAGAACACAACTGTAATTTAACTTTAAAAGCGAAAAAGGTGTGCACACCATATAAATGTCAACGTTAATTTTAATCTGCATACATATATATATATATATACCCTGTATATCTCCTGTGGGGGAATGTGTGTGTGCATGTGTGGGTGGTCAAAACATTTTATGCCAAGTTAAGGTGTGCTTTAATTCAGATTTGTTCTTGATTAGCAAATAAATTGTAATTGCAAAGCTTTTCACTTGCCGAGAGTCTCTTGCATTTAATTAACACTGCAATTTAAATAACTGCCAAATAAGTTGATCGTTAGTTAAGATATCATCATACGAACATGATGATCTTAATTGAAGTCATTAATTGGCAATATTTTTTTTTTTGCTTTTCTTTTTTTTTTTTTATTCAATATAAGTTTTCATGTTACGTCAAAAGATCAATCTATTCAATGTTGCTCTTTTTATGCATATACTGTGCATATATATATATATATGTATATATATATATGTATGATGGTAAAGATCAAGAACTCGTTTGTGATTTAAATTATTGCCTCACATTTAAAGATTTTTATCCACATGTAGTCATTTTCATATCAGTTTAAAGATTTTTAGTTGCAATCAAAAGCGCATACACGAACACTCATACACACACGCACACATGCAAATAATATTAAGAATTGTTTTGATTTCTATCTGTGAAATTTGTCACGTTTCAATATAAATTAATAATAAGACGTCGGCGCAGGTAAATCAATGATTGAATTAAGTGAATGAACTTCGAAAAATGATTGGAGGAGGGGCAATGCAAGAGGCGAGGAATTCTACTGGTCCGTAGTACACTCACTGGAGCTGAAAAAAAAAAAGCCAAAACCTATTCTGTGGTCACGATAACCAGCTAAAAAGTGTCCGATACTTTCCTCAAAGCCAGTAGAAGAGACTGGGTTTCGTTGCAAACATTTCGAGGATCAAAATTATGCCCACCATTAGCAAAAGATTACAGAACAAGAATGGGTTTTCAACTAGTTTGTCAAGGCATAGGAAAGCAAATAAACTAAGGATTAATCATTAAACAGAACAAATTCGTATGTTTAGAGAGTTGTGGCTACAATGAGCATAACTTTTATGAAAAACTCGCGCTGTTTCTGAATGTCAGAATAACGAATAATAAATCAAGTGAAAACGCTATAGCCCACCTTTAAACATTCTGCACGACTTTGTTTAGTGCAGTTATTCATGCGGAAGCGGCGATGCAAAGGAAGCTTTTATAGAGAAAGTTGTCAAAAGCCCGAGCCATTCTCAATAGCGTTCGTCCTTGGCTCAAAACACGGCAGTGTGCCAAATTTCTCAATGCCCAATATCTCAAAACTTGCGACCAGTAGTTTGAACACCAAATTATATGGACAGACATCATAGTAACAAACGGACGGACAGACAGGGTTGAATCGATTCAGAATCATTTTCTGAACTCCTTTAAAAGGTGGGGTCTATCCCAAGTCCTTCTAGATGTTGCATACATCCGTGCAAACTTAATGTGCCCTTGTACCATGGTTGGGTGTTGGGTACAAAAAGAGATAACACAATGTAGTAAAATGTAACAAATGTCGAAGCCGATGCGGAGCTAAAAAAATCAATGGAAGGACTTACATGAAGACCAAGAAATGTATTGAGTGCATTTAATAGGATTACAAGGTCATCGAACTTTGCAAACTGCTGGCCCATAGCGGTCCACGATTAAGCCTAAGAATGTTGCAAAATTAAAAGCTCGTGATAAAAACTATTCTTCAACTGAAATAATGTCATGTACCGTGTTTGCAAGACAGAATCATCTGTATCTTCACGGATCCACTAAGTATAAACGAAAGTTGGTAGGAACATGGCCCCTTTTCGATTTGTACAGAATACCTTAAATCCTCGAAAAAGGTCCCAAAAAATTTCGAATAAAAGTTTTATGACGAACAGCTAGTCTGGTATAAAATCTTGCGATTATACGCAACCAAAGCCACTTCGTGGCAAAGCCGTCATGCCATCACTTAAGTAATTTTGACAAAGCATTTTACATAACCGACTTTTACTGCTAGACACTACGCTGCGCTTAGGCACGTACTATCGGCAATGACAGTTTCGCTTTGTTAGCAATTCGAGAAAGAGGTTCGGAGTCTTTCAACACACTGCAAGGTTACTATTTAATAACCAAATCCCAATTGATGATATTTCACCTACTGAGTAGTAGTGACATGCTACCGTAAACCTATCAGGGGTTCTTCTATCTGTAAATTTCGTTTCTGTGAATTGAAGGCAGCTAAACGTGTCCAAATACATGTCCCTTTGCCCTGAAAGCCGTCGAATCAAGTACAGAAAGAAGGATTAGACGAACAAATCCAATCAAAATCTTTTGATTACAAGTTTCACGCACGATTTATTTATTGGAAGAAAACTGAAAGAAGGTCCCTAAGCAGGTACGTAGGCGAGACATCACAGGCTCATAGATTCAAATTGTTTTACTTTTATTTCAAATTTTTCAAATTAAAAAAAAAAATTTTACACTTTAGAAACGTAGTTTTTGGAAAAACTACTTGTTTTTGCCTTCTTTGTATGACTTCTCGAATTTGACACGTGTTTGAAAACGATGCGTTTTCCTTTTAACTGGATCTTTTAGGTCCTTGGCCGATAATTTATCAAATGTAATTTCGCTGGCGGTATATCGTGTGGGCATCAGATGATTATAATTTAAAAGCTTTAAAAATGGCTTTATTTTCGATTTTTTCTTCAATTTAGTTTTACCCATTTGTTTAGTAACTTTACGTGGATATCTATCAATGCCGGCTACTAACGCGTGACCAAATGGTTTCTCGCCTGTACCATCATCAACAGTCTTGACAATAATCGCTTTACGGCCAGCGTAACGTCCACTTAGGACAATTACAATTTTATTTGGTTTCATAATCTTCCTCATCTTGATGAAGGCTCATACGGCTGACCGGATATAGAGGATATAGAGGTAGTACTTCGAGAATTTATTTATTGTAAGGGCTACCGGAGGAGTTAAGTAAACGTGAACAAGTAAAAAATTAGTACTAATAGTACTGAGGCAGGATTATTAACTGACTATGGCTGAACAAGGAAAATGAATGCGCCCAGCATTACGAATAGCCGGTCATTTCACGGGAAATTTTCTTCAATTCTTTGAAAGAATTTAAAATCTTCATAACATTACAGCGTCCACTAAATAAGCGCCTGACAGCTTCCGGAAAGTTGAGGTGTTCTTTTTCAAAAGATTCTTACTGTAGGTTGCACAAAAGTTTATTTGTTTACTATAATGAACTCCAAGAAGTTTTCCTTTCTTTTGTTTCTTCGTTTTCTAAACATTTCCAAACTGCAAACAATCCATTAAACTGAAATATTTCGTTTCAAACAAAAAATAGCTCTTCTTGTCCTTTCCTCAGCATATTTGTGAAATATTTATGTTTTTAAAGTGTTCTCGATGATTTTATCGATCTGTTTATTCAATACTTTTCGTTTTTTTTTTTTGTAATTTAATTTTAACATTGCTGCTAGTGATTATTTTGAAGCGATTGTTGTTGTATTGGTTGTTATACCAATTGAAAGTTTTTCGTATTATAAGTTTTTAACGAATAGAAGGGAAGCAGCAAAGACTTCATATTCTCTATACGTTTGTATAACTTGGACAGCATGGAAAGCGGCACCGAAGTACTTCTGCATGTTCATCAGTCCATACGTCAATCAACAACTTCCGACTTTGTATCAAATGATTTCATTGTGGACTGCCTTTGTTTCAGCCGAGTTTCGAAGAAACTGGGTTAAAAAAAACCAGCTTAACCCTGCTGGGCTGCTTTGCCCACCATTAGAGAAGTGTTCGACAGTCTCAATAGTACAGCTTAAGTGAACCAAAATAAGTGAAAAGTGGAAAAACCACTTTACATTTATCAATGAATCGTAAATATTTATCATCGCCTTGCATTCTATTTGTTTACAAGATCACAGATTCATACAGACAGATCTTTCATTATTCATTATGATACTATTAGTGCTTCACTCGTTGTTTCCGATACACATATTAAAGCGTTGGGCTCACTTTGCATCAACTTGCATAACTTCAGTTAACTGCTCCTCTAGATATTATGCCATGAATACATTTTGATTGAAAGAATAGGAATAAGTCTGCTTTTGTTCGATACGAGGAGATTTAAAAAAAGTGCTAAGCTTCAAAAGACTCGAAATCATTTCTTCATTTGTATTCATATGACAGACTATTGCTGCTATTGTTGCAAAATATATTTTGTCGTAAGAAAAGTGAATAGGTTTTTAAATATCGCCTTTTACTGCGCCATATACTGTTCTGATGTGTCTCACGAATTCGTTGCACACCAATTATAAGCCCTTTTTTTGTTATTCCATTCTTTTTTTCCACATTATTGTTATTACACAAGCAACACGGACATATGTATGCATATTGATGCAGCATTCATTCAACGCATCGCTTTCCTTTCACTACCTTAGGCACTGCCCATGATAACGTCATAATTACGGGCCTCTGCATTTTTTCCCGCTACTGTTTCTCGCAACTTTTTTCTCTTCTTCGACAAAAAAAAAAAAAATAAAACGAAGGTACTTTGGAGTGTGTTTCGTATCTCACGCTGTGCGTTTAAGCATTCATTCGTTTTTATAACAACGCCGATTGAAAAATACTGGTTTGTTTATTAAAAATATATACAAAAGCATATGCAGATGTGCCCATCATAAACGTCAGACTATACAGTTTTTTTGCTGCTACCGATACTATTTTTATGTTCCGAAGGGAAATATGCTAACTTTATTATTCTGTTTGTAGCAGCCAAACACCGGAACAAATGAGTATCAGAGGTATATAAGAGTCTTTAGAGAATATTAACCTATGAATCTGCCCAGGCCTATTTGATTGTCCATCCCTCCGCTTGTTACTTGCGAAGATTGATAGGGAAAGGGAAACCGACAATTCAGGAAATTCATCCGTAACTCGATAGGATTCGTTGAACTGTTCAAAATGGCCGTCAATTGGAGATTCAATCTCTGCATTGTTGGCAAACTTGTTACGAAGAGGAAAATATGTGATGAGAGCTGATAGGGTGCGTGATGAAACAACCTGAGTTTTAACTCTGTATGGGTGCTTGCTAGCAACCATGTATCCATGTCTTCAAAATAACTACTACGTCTGCTGGCTCGCGAACTTTTATCCGGAGATCATAAAAACTACTGTCCTGTGTATTTTTTTCCTAATTTCTCGCTTAACAATCTCATCTGGTCATCTTTCCAACTCGCGAGAATTCCTAGATTAGAACCTTGCTAAGAAGAAGATAACGCTTATTATTATTTTCCACGCTATCTACCGAGAGGGTTGACCGTTAATGACTGCCAAACTAGAATTGAACGTTTTAAACCCTAAGCTTTACGAATTTTGTGCTTATGGCGTTTTTTTTTTTAAATAACCTAAGACGCCTAGACAAGGTTGGGTACTTCTCAGACTATTCTCGTAACAAGTTAAAACTTAAGCTTCGTTTAGGATTAAATTTAGAAATATTTCTAATTCTCTTACGAATTTTTTCCGCGAATTAAAACCAAGAAAAAAACTAAAGGCTGAAAATACGAAAATACTAAAATGTTATTATAAACTTTGGTTAATAACAAATACAACAATCTTTTCTTCATTGCTTTTTTTTTTGCTAATTTAATGCAAGTTCTTGAAATTGTCTCATTATTCGCCAATTTCCATGCGTGTAGGAAGTTGAGGAACCGAAAATTTCGGAATACGTTCGTCGACATCGTACTAGGTGCGCTACCGCGCGTACTCATCACCATTTCTAGTTTCTCAAACCTTATCTCGATTTTAATATGACCGATCGTTTAAAGGATGATCTTCTATGCATAATGTGGTGATGGTCAAAAAGAAATGGTGTAAGAAAGAAAGAATTAGGCCTGCAGCCTACTTGGCACGTGCCCAATCGTTAATGTCGTGTTCTGTTTTTACTAACCAAGTATGGTGCAAATCCTATATGGCCACCACTTTTACCCTAGAGAAAAAGGAAAAAATCAAATTTCAAAGTACTAGAGGAACAACCATATAATATACGTGGAAAGTTATACCACTCCATCTGCCGTAGTTCATGAGTGCGTACTCTAACGACTCAACGACGATGCATGCGTAAGGGCACGCAGATAGGCACACAGGCAGATAGACGTTCAGAATCAGAAATATATGCACTTAAGAAAATTCCTGAGACTTCCTTCTGGTCTTGTAAGATTTCAATAAAATGAATGTGCCTCCACACTTGACTGGTAGATATAAAAGCAACCAATAACGTTCGGAAACATCTTATTTCTTAAGAGTGCTATATTCATAATAGTATGAATTGTTTATATTAGCCTTCCTAAGTCAATATATAATAAGTCAATGTATCTTCTTACATGCGGGTCAATTAGCCGAAATTATTTATCGAGAGATCGGGACTTTTTATATTCATAGTTAAGTGGCTTTGGTATACGTGTTTGTTATTTTTGTAAAGTGAACATGATGGTGGTAGAAGTACCGAGTATGTCAATTTAAGTCATTTCACCTTTCGAGCTTCAATTAATCGCTTATGAAGCAGGCCACGTTTCAAAAATTGATGGTGACTTTCATTTATTAAACATCAACCACATGACAGTTTGGAATCATTTGAAAACCCAAAGCAACAAAAAGAAATTCGAAAGCAGATAAAAAAAACCGCGGAAACCTTTTATATCATCCAATATATGAAATTAATACCAATATGAATTAATATTAATATATGAATTAAATACCAGTTTTTCTCTATCTGCTCTGGTTTTTGACGTATCTATCGATCACCAACTTACTTATTTCTATCGAAGAAAGTCAATCAGCGACAAACTTAAGCGTCGGTAGTTCTAGTGTTAAAAAAGCTCTTCCGAATTTTGGACTAAAATTCCACACTGACAATTCCACAAGACAGAGTCGAGGCTTTTGTTAGGCTTCGATTACAATTGATTTACATGAAAAAAGCTGCAAAGCAAAATAGTTGTTGTTGTTGTTGTTGTTGTATACTTCAAAAATTGTTTCAATAAAAGAAAAATAAAAATCCGAATATTAATTTTGCAAGAAAACGGTAACGCAATGGTGCATATAGTTATATGTAGGCAGCTACGTAATGTGTAGATCAATTGCATGAATACGTTAATTTTACATACACGCACACTCACACAGCTTTTAGAACGAACTTGTATATTATTGTTCTAAGATTTAATTTGTCCCCCGTTTCTGATGCTTAAAGCCTTCGTCGTAAAACGTGCTACGTTTTCTTATCGCAAAATTTCTGAAAAATTTGTTACAAAATACTTTGTACGCTATTTAATAAAGCATTTTATCAATGCGTAATGTATTAGTTGGATGATGATGATGATGATGATGATGGTGATGATGATGCCACCACAAGTTGAATAGACCTATAAAAAAGCAAAATTGATGACAACAATTAGCCATCTGCTATGTGTCATTTTCATCACCAATGCTATCACTTTTCGAACACAATTACACACATTCATTTATCGGGCGCTGCTAGCGAACAAGTGCTTTGCTCTCAGATATGTTTACTTTCTTGATAAAATTCAAATATAAAATACAAAAAAAATTTGCATTTAATTTATTGAATTTTTTCTCTAAATTGTTTTTTATCACCCGAATATATCAACAAAAGGTGTTTATTGCTTTCACTTCAGACTTATTGTTGTTGTGTAAATTATAAGAAATTACAAGCCAGCAAGCGATCCATATTATTAAATGTAAACAAAATGCGAATTACTTGAATATAAGACCAAAAAAAAAAAAAACAAAACAAAACAAAAAAAAAAGAGTAAAAAAAAAATGAGGAAAAAAACGAGGAAAATTAATTTTATTATAAAAACAAGTGGCAGAAAAGAAAAAGGAAGAGAAGTAAAAATCGTTGGTTAGTTATTATCTGTCACCTCCACCAACACTTGGAGAATGTTGGGACAAGCAACAATGGGGCATGGGTTGCTTGCTATCACAAACTTGCTGGGGTGCTCAGCTTACTACTTAAGTTGAACAATTGCGGGAGTAGAGGCGTTCATTACTTTCTATATCTCATGTTTATGCAGGAGTGTTGGTCGCTGCGGTTAACGTGCATACAAAATCCACCACACATAGCCATAATGTCCCCTCTAGGATAAAACTTATGAAACCTGCTGTTATTTTCGCTACCGTTTGTACGAGGAGCATAAGAAAAAAAAAAAAAAAAAAAAAATGTTTTTCCTTCGTTTGTTTGTTTGTGGTTTCGACAAAACTTCAGTACAGCAAAAAATGAAAATTAAAAAATATGAATACACTTAGATGATACATATATACACATATACATATATATATATATTTTTTTTTAGCCATTTTCAATGTACGCTGCTGCTTGGTAATCCAACCGGATATTTAATGAAAGCGAAAAAACATTTTAAGGAAATTCGTTTTCTCTAGAGTAAAACTGAACACTACACACAAGGAGACGATGCATTAAAATTAGACAGAAGAACTTCATTAAGGTAATGCGATAACAAGGAAATTACTTTTGTTACTCTCGCCTGCCTGTAACGAACGACAATGGACATGAAAAACAGGAATTTATGATAAAAATACAAAACAAAAAAACAAAAAAAACATAAAAAGTTATATCCTGCTTGCATCGCATTTCTTGATACTTATCATTACCTTGTCTTGCACACAAAAATTAAAAATTTGTAATAGATTATAATTATTATACCGTACTTAATGAATAATTACAATGTTTCGTTCAAGACATTGACAGAAATTTAACTCGACTTGTTGTTCACTGCTTTTTCAAATTTAAGGATTTGTAATTAATCTTAAGTGCGGAATGATGGATTTGTGAAGAAGAGAACATAATTATAAATGGTATGTTTATCTAGTTTGCAACATCTGCAGAGAGTTTACACTGAGTACTATTCTTCTCAATCGATCGGTTCGCAAACACACCTGCAACAATTTAAAGCAATAAAAAAAAACATTTCGAGAAAAGGTCTAACTATTAAAGAAAACTTTGTTGATATTTTACACGCTATGCCAAATATGGCTGTGGCAGTGTTTTTATACCCATCACCGAGGGTTTACTCTGCCAACACGTTCGGAAGACTTTAAATGAAATGAATGCGGAGATCCCGTCACGTCTTGATCAGTATCAAATTCTGGATCCATCTAGGCGTGGTTGTTCGTCCATATGTCGGTCTTTGCGTCCGTCTGTTCATTTGCATGTAGTAAAGGTACTCCTGGAAAACCTAACCACAGTACGAACATTCTCTTCAAAACCAAAAAAAAAAAAGAAAAAATGTGTATTTTGTTCATCGCACATAAACTGCAAACATATTCTGTGTGGGTATAGAGAATTCGATCACAGTCGAATACAATTTTCTTATTTGTTACAAATTCGTAAGGGATGTGGTTGTCGTTTATGCCCTACGTCTTCGCGTAATTATCAAGAAATGTTGTGGTTGTTGGGCTAGTGGGTGTCTTAGATTAATCTTAAGACAAAAACAATTTTTTATTAATTACTTTTTATACCCGACTTACCTTACTTGTGGTGCAAGGGTATATTAAGCTTGTGCGGATGTATGCAATACTCAGAAGGGCTTGCGTTAGCCTTTGCAGTTTTTCTTATTATACCAATCGAAAAAAATTTCATAATCGCTTTCTATCGATTTAAGCTGTTCTGTCCATGTGTCAATCTTGTATTTTTGTGTTCAACCTATAAGCCGTAATCGTTGAGCTATTTTGATGAAGTTTAGTACACTGATGTGTTATGGCTCGAGGACAAACACTATTGAAAATGACTCGCATTGGATCGTGGTCTCGTCCACTTTCCATATAACGAATTAATTTGAAGAGTCGTTTTATGAATCTGCGTATTAAGCAAACTGGTGTACGCTGTTTAACGGTGAACACCGGACCTGATCCACTGTAAATGTTTTTACTTGTTTTTTTTTTATATCAAAATTGCAAAAATAATCCGCCTTTTGAATGCCTTGCAATGTAATCCGGGTTTCCTTCTATAGAATTTCACGCACAAAACCACTTTTCTTTTTGTTTTTAAAATTTTAACATTTCACTCTAAATGTGATTTACTTGAAGGCTGAAAGCTTCTATTCATTTCATTGATTGAGTAAAAAAAAAAAAATATCTGAGAATAAACCATTGAAGCAGAGAAAAGATGAAAAGAAAGAAAAATTCAATTAAATGGTAATTATTTAAAATCTCTTCTTTGCTTATTGCTGCCCGAAAAAAATCGTAAAATATTCTTACCTTCGAAAAATGGAAAAAATTTCGATGAAAATAAGTAAAAACACTATAGACAGCCAAGGCCGATTATTAAATACCCTACGCCACCGAAGAGATATATTCAAAATAAGGCGTTATATCTATATATATAGATATATATATATATATATATATATATATATATGTTAAAAAAGTAATCCGATCAGAGCCATTTTCAGCAGCATTTGTCCTTGTGCCAAAACACATCGGTGTACGAAATTTCATTGAAATAGCTCGAAAGTTTCAGCCTACAACGGAACAGAAAGTAGCAAGACGGACAGACAAGCTTAAATCGATTGTGAAAGTGTTTGTGAATCGATCGCTTTAACAAACATATGAAGTCGTTGTGAGTGTTGTATACATCCACACAAGCTTAACACATACTTGTACCGCAAGTGGTGTAGGGTATAATTACTGCAACGGACAATCAGAAAAAAGAATTGAGTATTTTTGCGAACATTTTCATAACAGCAAGAATTTGTATGATTTTTTTCTTGCAGAACTTCATTCGATAACTTTTCGCAATTCATATTTAAAAACCAAAAAAAAAAAAAAAAATCGTACCTTTTGCAGGAATTTATTTCATTTCGGTTCAAGTGTATTTCTTCATCACATTTTCAATTTATTATTGATTAAGAGAATTTTTTGCAAGGAATTTTGATTTAATTGAAATTTCCTTAAATGGGAAATGTGTTCTCATCACTCTTTTCCGCCAGGACACAATTATTCGCTTTTATTGGTACAAACATATACATTTTACTGTCTTGAATGTCTTGGTCCTCTTGAAATCGCTTCTCTTGACGGTAAATCTACTACTTTCATAAGTAAGACCTTACGAACACTAATCCAATAAAATATGTTCAGTTTATGCAATGAATGCATACTAGGTTTGTCTTCAAAGCCTCATCAAACATATGGCTATTGAAGGCTGCGAAAGTGTTAATGGTACGGTGTCCTGGCAAATGTAGGTAGCTATCGGACGGACAGAATCCGAGTTGTGTTGTACTTGGCGAATATAGAAAAAAAACCATGTGGGCATAAGTAGGCGACGTCACCTGAACTTCGAAAAATTACCGTTTACTTGAGAACACATCCTTTATTTTAACCTTTTTGGAAATTTTCGTTTTTTCGTTAATGGCATTCCTTAGCGGAACGTATGCGAGCAGCAAGAGAGTAGGAAAAAATTCAAAACATTTTACACGCTATGGAAGTTGCGTAGAGACTGCGTATGATAAGTGATGCAATTAGTATTAATATTATATTCGCGACGGAACGAGTCTTTGATACTCACGCATCACAAACTAATGTGTAAAAATTTTGAAAGTACTTCCTTTTTTAATTCGGACTTCACTTTTGGATGGTGTGATCTATTTTTACAATGACTTTTTAAGTGGCTCTACAAAATATTTTTAAAGAGGCTAATATTTCAGTATTTTCCTATCTAGAAGAGATATGTAAACATGAAACCGGAATATTTGTGCAGAAAACACGGGTTGTTTGTATGAAAATGATAGAAAATGTTTTATGCAAAGTACTACACATCGGTAGCTATACCCTTTTTCCATCTGTCTAGCAATTTATGATCACCTATTGCTCCTTTAGGAGTAAACAAGTCACCTAACAAGTCTTGTATATTTTCGCATCGTATACATTCTTTTTGTTCTACTAAACAAAGAATATCATGTTCTTGCCAGAGCGATTTAATCCCGCAGTTGACGTGAATGCTACACCTCGATCTGACCATGAATTTGTGCGCCTGGAATCTTCGGAATAGATTTGCCTTTCATCCCCACTTAGAATGCGACGTAAAAAAGACATTTCTTTGTGTTGCACAGGCAAAGAAAAAATGCTCCTTATTCAGCACAAACTCCGAGATTTTAAAAACATTAGAAAATCTATTTTTGCGTTGCGATATGTGTCGGCATTACACGCTGCTTACTGTTACTAGATGTCTAAGCTATAAAAAAACCCAGCCTTAAGACATGTGTATCCTCTTCATGTTATATAAGGCCGTCTGTGGCCGTCAAATATCGTATTTACGTGGCTGTAAGATTCATTTTTATTTGTCTCCTTTGACTATGCCGCCTAAATGTCGACCATCAATATTGCACTGAAGTAAGGAAATAAGTAAATAATTCTATAAAGTATGTGTGTGTATAGGTTGCAAAATAAAGGTTTAATTAGAAGTTCGGAAGTGGCGTCGCCAACGGAAAGCTTTGAGCTAAAGAAAGGCTTTCTCGAGCAGCTGTGTTTGCCTCATTCGATATAGCTTACTGGACCACCTGCTAGCTGTCAATGAGACTTAAGTCTACACGAAGAGGAATTCTGTTTCCGAGTGCTGCCTTCCTGGATAGCGGCCTGTAGAAGTCCAACTTCCCCATATAGCACGCAAATGTATTTTTTCCTTCTGTGCTCTAGGATCATGTCGACATGTTGACGAAGGAGTGCAAGAAAGTAAAATGATTTGATGAGCTGTGCACCCTCACTTGTATATTGAGAGTGAGAGAATAGATCAAGTTTTAGTTTTTTATCTTTGTTCGTCTAAGCCTGACCACCTCGATAATGGAGACCTTATGATAACGTCTTACTATTTATCGCAATAAACGCATGTTAAGAAGCATCAAAGCGCGCTCTACCTGCGTCCTGCCCTAAGCAACATAACAGAGCAATCGCAAATCACAAGGCGTTTTCTTCTTTTTTTTTTTTTTATTATTATTTAAGTGTTTTATTGTTTATTGATATAAAGTTGAGGAGGCCATCACAGGAAAGCGCTTTGTTTTTTTTTTTTTTTTTTTTTTGGTTGAATATAAAAATGGCGTTGCAGTTACTCTCAATGCAAAACCCTATAGAAACATAATTACTTATAATTATGGCAATGTCTTCATGGCAAAATTTAAAAACAAAACACTTATTTGATGACCCAATACTTTAATTTTTCGGCTCATGGATGTAAAAATTATTTCTGAAATTGATGATATTTTTGTTTCAATTATAGAGTAATTTTCAAACCGAATGTGATGCAATATCTTCAAGAGTTTGAAGGTAGCTTTTAACCTTAATTTTAGTGAACATGCAAAACAAAATACACAACAAACAAATTGCTCGTTAAACTGTTTAAATGAGTTGAAGCAAAAAAAAGAAATAAAGTGATAAACAAGAACAAGAACAAGAAGAAGAAAATTCAACTAATTTATAAGATTTACAAGTACTGTCCCACTTCAATTAGTTGTTAGTTGCTGAATAGGCAAAAGTTGTTCTTGTTCTTGTTCATGAAATTATATTTTAATTAAAAGAAAATATCACAACCGTAACTAAGAGTGTGAAACCAAGCCAACCAAAATGATTGTTCAGTTGAACTCATGTTGAAGGTGTCTTGAGGTAATATCGATGTGCTTGTTATTTACATATCGATAAGTTACTATTTAACTGTACTCCTGTGCGAATGCAGCTGCTTCCAAAACCCAAAAAAAAAAACAGCAGATTTCCCAACTCAATTAGCAAAACAATTAAGATTTAAGAGACGACGACAAGTGTTGGTTGGTTGGCTTGCCTTGCGTAAAAATACTAAATTATCTTTTTATAAATACACATATGATAGCAAAAATAGCAACAGACAACAAGTCATACAAAACATACTAACACACAAAATTAAAGATAATTAAGAAGTCATTTGTTAAGTATTTTCCAAAGCAATTTTTACACATTTTTTCTTATAGTTTTTTTATTCCCCCCTTTTTGTATTATATATATATATATATATATATATAGACAAAATGCAGCACTAATGTCGTTATTATATCTTAACTGCATCCAAATGACTGTTTGATTGTTTGTTTGCCAACATTTTATGAAAGAAATAATAATAAAAATTGCTTTTTACACTCAACACTTACACTTACAAAAGCTTTGAAAAAGTAGACTAAATTGATTGCTGAGTTCACCAAAACAAAAAACTAGTTACAACTACATACACGATGTGTATCTTTTGTTTCGTCGTGATTAGACTAAAGCAACAAATAACATTAGAGCCAAGAAGTCTTGTTCAAATTTATTTTTACCGAAAAGCTTTTTAAATTTCCTTTACTTCTCAAAATAATCCTCTCCTTAAATTCTCTCTTTCCGTACATTTTTTCTTTTTCACGTGAACAGTATTCGAAATTCGTTTTTAATTAAACTAAGTTATGGCATCACTTGCCTTCCGTATATAATGACTCGTAACAGAATTATGTTTTTTTTTCTTTCAGTTTCTTTTTTTTCTTTTCTGCTAGGCATGAGTGAGTAATATATTCAAAAGGAAATTTATGACGAATTCATACATAGAAGGCAACGAATTTTGGATACCCTTATGCCCTGTTTGTTAACAAAGACTTACTTACATGGGCTAAATAAACTTTTAGTGCAAGTGAATTGATTTAAAATTATTTCTCGATTATATTGATTATCTGAAGTATTTGTGTGCAGTAATAGTTACTGGGCGTCCCTAGGGCAGATAAACAGATTTTTCCTAGTACTTATCGCAAAGAAGAAAGAAAGATGAAGAGAGGATCTAAAAACATACAAAAGTCCATTTTTGTGTTTTCAAAAAGCTGCGCACTTCGCGAAAGATTCTACAATTTTTATATCAATTTTTTTTTTTTTTTTAACTCAGCGTCCTAGTAGGCAAAGGACCTCAACTAATGGTCGCTCGTTCAAATCTCAAGTGCGGCAGGGCTCTCGATAAAGCCGATAACCTTTAGATAGTGCTTTAAGACTTTAGTCTGTTCCTCTCTCTCGCTAAATTAATTGTAATAATACAAATAATGATGACTTCAAAGAAAGCTTTCCGCGTAATACTTAACAATATATCATATTATTGAACAACTTGCTGGTTCGCTGTAGATTTCACTCAGAATTCTTGCTTACGTTAATTCAGTGATGGTTGTGCCTACTACCTGCTAAACAATAGCACTGAAAAACAAACAATATTCTAGATTTTCTTTAAGCAACTTTAGGAATTAAGAATGTCGTCTTGGAATCAACCCGTGAATAGGTCGATCACCTTCCATCAAACGTTGTTCGCTAAGTGATGGCGTCTGAAATCAGGTATGCTATGATTATATAAAGTATGGATTTCCAAATGATTCATAATCAAATTACCGATGTCTATATATAGTCAGCATTATAAATTTAGTAGTGAATGTTGTACTTGTGATCGCACCAGTAATCGTGCAATTCGTTTAAGTATGAATTTAAAGAAACTGCGTCGGAAGTGATTCTTGCGCTAGCAAACCTCAGTGCATTGCATGATGTGATAAAATGTGATCTTTACTCGACTTATTCGAAAATCGACGCTTTCTTAGGGCGCTAGCATCATCTGTAGATATTCAATAACGCATCAATATTTAACGATGGAAAAGTTGTGCACGCTTTCGTTTGCGTACAATTTGATGGCCTCTCAATTACTTTTGTAGGTAAACACATCGAATGATACGGATGTTGAAAATCAACCATCACAACGCTAAATTCTTATCAAAACTGAATATATATATATACATATATATATATACATATATATGTATGTAAAACTATTTATACCCGTTGAAAATACCATTATCTCCATGTTAGCTAGCGACTCTAATAAACTTAATATGCCAGACATAATCAACATTATCATAGTCATCGTTTTCGGGGTGGAGGTTATAAAAATAATACAAACAAACATTAAATAATATTCTCGACATGCTCATGTGTTATACCGACTCACACTGTGCACATGTCATGAATCGAAATAGTTTTTGTTTTTTTTTTTTTTTTACGCAAATATTTTTCCTCAAGTTCTGTATTGCAATAATAAAAAGCCCCAAACGGCATTGCACTCGATGTTTGCTCTGTTATCTCATTATTGTTGCTGTTGTTGTCGATATATTTTTTTTATTTTTTTTTAGCACTTCGTTACCCTTTCCTTCTCTCAGTGCTCGGCGTAGCACTACAATATATGCAAATTTGGCCGTTTCATGTTAACTACTCTCTTGTTGTTGGTGTTATTGTCATGTTTGTTGTTGTTATTTTTGTTGCTTTTGTTGTATTGTTGGTTTGTGCCAGATTTGAAATCAAAATAAATGTATGCATGAATATATCTAATTTTTATTTTTTGCAATATAAATATTTGTATGTGTATATACAAGTAGATATTGTTGTTGTTGTTGTTACTGTTGTTGTTGCTGCTATTGTTGCAATTGCTCTAATTCTAATAACGTAGGGGGCGTCTATAGCGTTGATGTACCCTACTACTTAGTATGATGAATCATTCACATTTTACTCAACTCAAACTTATTTACCCTTTTTCATGCGAAACATTTGTAACTGAAGTGTTACGAACAAATTGAATTTGCGTGCTTATGTGAAGTTCTTTTCTTGTTCTTCTTGTTCTTCTTCTTTTTCGTCCTCTTTCTTGTAATTTCATTCATTTCATTTCAATATTAACAAATTTCTGGGAAATCCTCAGCGCAAGTTTTGTTCTCACAGCTAGCATTACATGTGTATGTATGTATACATGTATATATATTTGTAATTTGTTAAATAAAATATGTTGAAAAGAAGATGACCCCTCGCATCAACATCATTTTTATGTATTCCATATAACTTTAAATTTTACAGCATTTTACAATAGCCGCATAAACCGCGTGTAATAAAATGAAAAATATTTTTTTTTTTTTATTAATTTTATTATTATTGCAGCAGGATGGTAGGAAAATTATTGCGGCCTTTTTTTTGTAATAGGTGTATAAATAAGTTCTCCACGTTGAAATTGATTGCCTTGTAAGCCATATCTGACTCGTTTATTTCCTCCGAAATAGTGCACATACATAGCCTAGACAGTTTCAATTACTCGCAAGCCGTCGTTCAGTGCAAATCAAGGCATAAAGAGATGGATCTCAACAAGCAGCATTTACGCTATTGCATGTTATTCTATTTTAAACTGAAAAAAAACATTTAAAGTTACGGAAATGGTCTAGCGGGAGCTATAAAGGCAGTAAGCTTATGTTATGAAACAGTTAGAAATTAGTTTGGAAGACTTCCTGCTTAAGGGCGATGAACGTTCGAGTGCATCCGTTCTTACACAGCAAAAGTGGCGTGTTCTTTAAACCCATCTCCTTCCAGTTACCTTCTAGTTTATCATATTTAACAGATCGGCGTTATCTCAGAACTTGGTTCCCCGGCTAAATTAATTATTATAATAATAACGAATAAATTTGAATTTGATCAAAAAACGCAGAGAACTTATTTATGCCATACAATATATAAAGAACGAACTTTATTCGCATATATATTAAGCATATTATTAGGTAAGCTTTTAATGTCTTTTAAGCAATTTATGATTCAGAGCTCATAAAAGTTCAGAAAAGTGAACCGGCCAACCTCTTATAAAAGTAACCAAGTGGCGCCAAGCGAGGCTCAAAAATGATTATTGCTATGGAAATTGCAAATAATTTCTTACGATGTGGTGACTAATGATTTAATCTACCTAGCGGTCTCCCTTCTTTTTTTTTTTTCTTAAAACACATCATCTTTTGTTTTTTTAATTAAATGCATTATGCAGTAAATGCAGACAAATTTATATAATTTTTCAAAGACTAATATATAACCATCAGGTATTTTTCACCGACATATCCTTCCCATGTTTTAAAACTGCTTTCTGGAAATGCAATCGGAAAACTTTTTCTGAGAAATTGAAGTATAAGGTCGCTTTGTAGCGAAGCGTGGTAGAACGCAATTTCTTTATTATATTCCAATTCCTCCAATTTTTATATTCATTTCAACTTTTTTTTTCTGTTTTGCTTAACCTTAAATAGCCATTAAAAGTTAACGTCTGAAATTGTAGTCAATAAATATAAACATTTAATGAACGTTTAATTAATTGCTCGCTTGAATGGTATCACATTGAAAATCATTTATTTAAACGAAAAAGACATTGCACCTGAGATACCAAAAAAAAATTATTCATTTCAAAAGCTAAATAAAGTTTTCGTGTACTTTTCGTTACCATACACTTACCCCTTAGTCACTTGCTTGTTTTCTATGCTGAGTTTTCAGAATCTTAATGAGTTCAAAATATTGGAAATAGCTTTCGATCTCCATCTCTCGAACAATTGTATGGTGATTCCTTTTGCATTGCTCTGACAATGCTCTGAATAACTCTCGTCAACTTACATTAGTGAACGTAGCCCTTAATGAGCTTTGAGCAGAGAAATTCCAAAACTGCTTTCGTTAAGTAAAAGGGTTCTATACAGTTTTTCTTTCCTTCACGAAATATCAATACGTGATATATAAAGAAAATGCTCTTTTTGGCATTTGCTAAAGCTTATCACTTATCTAAAAGTAATTCATTTACTTCAACAAAAGTCAAAAAAAAAAAAAAAAAAAAAAAAAAAAAAAAAAAAAAAATATGAAAAAATTAAGAAAGTTTTTTCAAAACAACGCTTGCACTTTTTCTGAGCAAACACCGGAAATAGTTTATTGCCAATCCAATATGTATGCTGATGATGTATAAATACAATTCTGTTTTACAATTTTTTCTTTTATTTAGGTTTACATGCCTTAAGTTAAGTGGTTTTCATTAAGACTATAAACTAAGAATTTATGCTCAACTTCTAATAGAAAACGAATTTTGATTAAAATCAAAATATGTGCCAAGAATACAAAATTGATATTCACGCACCAAGCAGCTGTAAAGTAATAATGTTCGGCAGTTAGAACAAGTGCCGGAGATAAAGTTATAAAAATTGTCCATAAATTATATTTTTATGTCAACGCATGCTTTACTCTTGCCAGAAGCAGAAAAAACAGCAACCGGTTGAAAGTGTCTATGAGTGACGAGGTTGTCTTACAACTCATTCATTAGTTTCATATTTTTCTTATTAATCACAAGCAAACCAACCGGTCAGAATGTCCGGTCACAATTAATATTCTTTAGGTATTGTGGGAGAAAGCTTCAGGCGTTCATTCAATTACATTATTTTGAAGAACGTAACGTTTATCTTATTATGCAAATGAGACTTTTGAACAACAAGTTTTTATACCCTACACCAGTTGCAGTGCAAGGACACAGTAAGTTTTGTTCGGATTTATGCAATACCCAGAAGAACTTGAAATAGGCCCATCTTTTATTAAAAAATAATTCTGCATCGATCTGTCCGTCTATCGGTCTGTTTGTCGTTTAACCTATAGGTCGTAAGTTTTGAGATATATGGATGAAATTTGGTACACTGACGTGATTTAGCCCGAGGACCAAGGCTATTAAAAATGGTCCGGATCGGACCACTTTTTCAACCACCACCCATAGCACGCTTTATTTAGAAATCTCAATATATAGATAATTGTAGGGTATTTGATGGTGGGCCTTACCTCATTATAGGCTTTTTATTTGTTTTTTCATTTTTTCTGCCTTAAGCGAAAATTTCTTAATACTTCTCTAAGGATTATTATTATTACAATTTCAAGCAATACTTATACTTATTTCAAGCAAACTTATAGTTCAAATAGTTGAGTTATGTTTGAGCGAGCTCAGATAAACTATATATTTGCGCGCTTTTAACCGGTAAAAATATTTAAATCAACCTAGTGATTAAGTTATGTTAAAGAAAAAAAAAGAAACGGTGTACACTATGTTTTAGTTTGATAAGTGGTTGTCAGTTAGTATATCTAACTAACTATTAAATCAACATGATGTAATGGTAACTGTTTTACAAATCATTCACTTATATGACATAACGATACTGTCAACATATTTATGTACGGCCGACATATATATAGGATTAAATTGTAAAGAGATGTACGGCAAATATAATTAATCAACATATAACGATATAAGGAAAAGCTAAGATAAATAATTATAACTTTCACAAATTGCAACAAGAGTTTGGAAAAAATAAAAGCAAACAAACGTAATTTATCAATCGACATGAAAATCTGTTGACAAGAAACACTTCCATAAACAGATCAACAATTTTTGCCGAATCTTTGATTTGATTTAACGAGATATCAACGCCATGCCATTGCAAGTAAATTAGATTCTGCCTACTCTGCTTGCACGTACGAGTAGGTTACAAGACATAAGTAACATGTTTAGTGAACGTATTTCATAAGTTACTCTTTAAACGATCTTACATAATATCCTCCCACTCCGTTAATAATGCGTAGTAAATAAATGTAACTTGTTGAGTATGTGCTAAAGAGTTAGATTAAAAGTTAGTGTTTTCTGTTTCTACATTTCTTGCAAATGTTGTAAGTTTGGAACTATTTTATATTCTTCAGTATTTTCTAAACTAACTCTTCAAGTGAAAATCCTTTTGCAAGTCCTAACGTGTTTTCATGAAATTTGGTTTTAAAAAATATTTTTATTTCAGAGTCCAACGTTCAGCTTATCTACATTTTTGTTCTTATTTCTTAATAAGGAAATATTTGAAAATGATTTTATAAATAGGTGCTATGTGTTCAAAAAGTACAACCAATTTAATTTTTTTTTTTTAAATCTCTTTATCATTTCAAATCTATTTCTTCGCCTTTAAAGTAGTCCTCCAATTTAAATAATATTTCTTGTTAACTCTTTGGACCGCCGGAAAGAATTCACAATGCACTGTACCACGATAATCGAAAAGCGGTCGAAAAAACTGTTGACATCATCTTAATTTTTGAACGACTTTGGCGAACTCGTGAGTCGATTTTGCATGATATTATGTATGACGTACATGTAGATCCAATTCTCATCTTCCATAACAATGCCTTTCACGATCTATACCCAAAAATCGTTTCCTCACCCATTGTAAAAACCGAAAAAAATCTTTGTGTGTCATACAAAACCAAGCGCAGCTGGAATTCTAATGCCCTTTGTGATGTGAAACTCGACACAGATGTCTGGGACGGTGTTACCAACTTCGAAAAAAAATATTTCTGATATTTGATTTACCCAATAAAACGAAATAAGCTCTAGGACTAGAGTAGGCTGCGCCACAGTCATTCCTACTATTGGATTTAATTTCAAAAAAAATTTTGATCAGATGGTTAGTCGAGTCCCGAAGTCATTTTGACAGAAAATAGAGAATTATTATTAAAAACCTGAAATTTGGTATTCAATAATAAAGAATATCGTGCAGGGGATACCGTGAACTTGCGTGTGTGCCATAGGGTTACGTTATGGAATAGCATACCGTGTAAAGGGCCTTCAATGCTCTTCATAGGGCCCAACTTCAAACTTGATACTTCAAAGCCTTTAAAAGCTGTGCACTGTAGCTGATGGACAGTTGTTAGTTCTTGAATCAAACGAATTTTGTAAGCTTGAAAATGTGAAGCTGTCATGAGTATATACCGAACAGGGCTTTTCGAAGTATGCATTGGGCCGAACGGATTCTCAACAATGCTCTCTTAAACTGCTTTGATGCTATTGAAAAACGGTCAGAGTGTTTAAAATGCTGACTGATCCAGTCTCTGTACATGTTTTAATGAATCTCTTCGCCATTTATCGCACAGCACTCAAATCTTGAAGAGGATGCAAGTCTTTTAATTTATCGAATTTGAATCCGAAGAATGAAAACCTATAACTTGTTCCTCAACGTCCTATTACTTTAGTATGCAGAAAGTTATCTTTGGAACATATGCTATATTAAATTTTTCAAATACTCCCAAAAGTATTCTAAATTTATTTGAACTTTGCAACGTATGCTATTCTACACTATATCTGCGAAATGCTCACAAAAGTATGCTATGTATGTAATCAAAAAGCGGAAAACCTACGCTACTTCGATTATCATATGGGGGACCAAATGTTATACAAGGAATATGATTTCGTTAAGCTTTTCGCCAGATTTAAATGAAAAGGTCTTTCTAATGATCATAGCCTTATATTTGCCTAAACAGTATATATATTCTTGAATTCCGTTTACCCATTTTCCCATCTGCTCTTTCTTTAATATCTTAAATTTTTAGATACAATCTTGAGATTGTGCATTTTTCTGGAACTGTTCTTTTTCTTAATTCCCATTTCTAGTGTGTTCGCCTGAAATTAGGAAAATGCCAGCATTTAGGCCTTGAAAATTATACATATATTTACAGTTCCCTTTTGCTTTTTAAATTCCTCATAAACCTGAAAATACATGAGAAAATTATATTCCCCCGCAGCCGAGTCTCTTTCATCCACCAATTTTACTCAAAAAAAAGACCTCAATAAAGGGGAAAAATGAAACTGTAATCTCTCTGATACTCTAAACAAAAGTCAGTGGGGCGATTTTTCAATTCTTGTAGAAGTATAGGTAACGTACACTCAACCGTAGAATACATGTGGAAATTTTTTTTTATGATACTTGTTGTACCTCGTAAACAATGAAAAAAAAAATTGTTTTTCTTTTCGAAGACAAACTTGTTCTCAAATCCTATTGCGCTGTAGGCGTGTCTTCTGATCAATTGAGGCTGTTTTCAATACCAGCCTGCTTATAAGAGCTTTTGAAGCCTATAGCATAATATTGAAGAATGTTTTTCGCAGGCATTATGCAAACGGACAGACGGACATGCTTAGACCGATTCAGATTTTGATATTGATCAATATACTTTACATAGTCCCTGCGCATGAAAAGCGCTAATTAAATTGGCGACACTTTGTTCGTTGAAACGTATGAAAAATCTACAATAAGCATTAAAAGACCTGATGAGCTACGATATAATTTTTTATTGTTTAAAATTTAAAGCGAATTTAAACGCAGTTTCTTTTTAATCTTAAAGTATTTTACAATGTGCTATAATTTATTTAGCGAGGAAGTCTCTAATAGATATTCGATGAAATTTGATATTATTAACTATAAAAGCATAAATGCTATCTGCTCAATATGTGTTACTTTCTTGCTGCCTTTCAATCAATTATAAATTAATATTGACATTTATTTATTTTTATTAAAAATTCACTTTGATCGGGAAAAAAGAAAACTCTTTTAACCAAAAGTTAATAAACTTTCATACATTTATTGCGCCATTAAATTTCACAAACCTGAATTAAAAGGGATCTATTTATTCGCTTTCCTTTCCCCTCATTACCTATCGAAGAGGCAGAAAATAGTGCATCAGCGAAAAGCCGGAGAGTCTTCAAAGAAGAAATGCATTTAATACATACGATCGTGCTATCAAGCAACGACAACGGTGACTATATGTTGAATATTTATGATGATGGCGCCACAATATTTCCATTAATGTCAGCAACAACAATAAGCAAAGCAATTAAGTCATTGATCTGAAAGTTTTAGTTTAGTTAAGCTGCATGTATATATATATATATATATATATATATATACGCTGTACTGTGTTGATAGTTGTTTGTGTACTTCTAGTTATACTTAAATTATATTAAGACATAGCAAATTGCTGTCTTTTATAAATATAAATATATATATATATATACGTGTNACTTTACATAGTCCCTGCGCATGAAAAGCGCTAATTAAATTGGCGACACTTTGTTCGTTGAAACGTATGAAAAATCTACAATAAGCATTAAAAGACCTGATGAGCTACGATATAATTTTTTATTGTTTAAAATTTAAAGCGAATTTAAACGCAGTTTCTTTTTAATCTTAAAGTATTTTACAATGTGCTATAATTTATTTAGCGAGGAAGTCTCTAATAGATATTCGATGAAATTTGATATTATTAACTATAAAAGCATAAATGCTATCTGCTCAATATGTGTTACTTTCTTGCTGCCTTTCAATCAATTATAAATTAATATTGACATTTATTTATTTTTATTAAAAATTCACTTTGATCGGGAAAAAAGAAAACTCTTTTAACCAAAAGTTAATAAACTTTCATACATTTATTGCGCCATTAAATTTCACAAACCTGAATTAAAAGGGATCTATTTATTCGCTTTCCTTTCCCCTCATTACCTATCGAAGAGGCAGAAAATAGTGCATCAGCGAAAAGCCGGAGAGTCTTCAAAGAAGAAATGCATTTAATACATACGATCGTGCTATCAAGCAACGACAACGGTGACTATATGTTGAATATTTATGATGATGGCGCCACAATATTTCCATTAATGTCAGCAACAACAATAAGCAAAGCAATTAAGTCATTGATCTGAAAGTTTTAGTTTAGTTAAGCTGCATGTATATATATATATATATATATATATATATACGCTGTACTGTGTTGATAGTTGTTTGTGTACTTCTAGTTATACTTAAATTATATTAAGACATAGCAAATTGCTGTCTTTTATAAATAAGTATATATATATATATATATACGTGTGTGTGTATGTGTGTATAAAAATGTATTTAGACATATAGCAAGCAATTTTTTGCCATAACGTCGCACAACAACGCGAATTGGAAGTTTTTTTTTTTAACCTACAACGCTTATGTTAAATATATTGTTTATTGTAAAACAGGGGAAGGTACTCGTCATAATTTCGTGGAAAAGTGTACATTTTAAAATTTTAATTATGAAGCCATCCGCGTAATGACTTTTTTAGGCAACGTCATAATCTCGTTGCAATCAAAGTGTTCTGTTTGCTACTTCAGGGCGCCGTTTTTATTAAGCTAAAGTAGGCTAAACACAAGTATTCACAAGTATTCACAAAGTGATTAAACGTATTCGTTCATCTATTTTCCTTTGTCGACCGAGATCTCTTTTTTAACTGCACTGCTTCCTTTGCTTTAATAGTAGCAATGCGAGGCAAACGAAACATATTTGAAACCTCAAAGACTTTGGTCATCGTGCTGTTGTGGGTGACCAGCCGAGTTTGGCTAGGATTAAGAGCGACCTGCTTCATGATGATATTCTTCTTTCGATCAACTTGTCTTAAATTCTAGTGAAACGTTGGAGCACCCATCTGTCCTTATTAGTGGCTTGGGGTGATCCTCGATTACCCTCACCTGTGACTTGCACCAGTAACAGTGGTGTGAATGCTATGAAAGCGATATCCAAATCTTCACAGACATTATGGAGGCATGCAAAGCCTACCACACATAATATTTTTATATTGTTACCCGTGTAATTCACCTTTTAGGACGCAGTGCCAGTGCTCCTCCTAGCAGTGAGTTCCTTATGTTTTCATGAAAGTTGGTCAATTTTTTTGATTTTATTAAAACGGCATTATTACGTCGAACCTCTGTTTGTACAAAGCGTTCTCTAAATAATTTCACATCGTTTAACATCTTGACGACGTCATGCCAGGCTGCATGCTGGACTTTGCGTAACTGCATATTGTCCACTGTCTGCAAATTTTATTAATTCTTCTCAGGCATCTTTTCAACCTGAATTGTCAGAAAAGAGGCTACAGGGCCGAGTTTGTAAGAGTCGCAGCTACTAAGTTGTCCCGTAAGTGGTGTATGACGCCTCGATACTTAGTGCGGTTTTGACCCCACTTCTTCGTGGCTGTAATAAGTGCTTTGTTGGTAAAGGCGCAGCACTTAGCAATGGAGCACATGCTCACTAGGGTGCTGCCACTCACTATATCCGTTTCTTTCCCTTTTTCTTTCTGATCATTTATTCATTCACTACTGGCCACAATATACTTTCAACCGTCCACTCTTAAGGTTCAATGCTTCAGTTACGCAATTACAGAGTAATGTGTCATCGATCAAGAGCACAGCAAAATTCAAAGTAAACAGTTTTTTAAAATATTTTTAGGCTTAAAGCGCTAATAAGTAAACTTAGGTCTAAGGTTTAATCTATGACACTGCTCTTGAATGATTGGTCATATTAACAAGAATTCTTTCCAAGGCTAATTTTTACGTTTCTCTTAACAATTTATTTTATTCATAAGGGAAAAAAATTCAATATTTTTATTGAAAAAATATTGATCGTTAGGACATTTTATTAATTTCTAAAGCTGGTTATTAAAGTAAAGTCGGTCTTGCTTACCGCAATAACTAATATGCTCTGATCTTTTTGAATAAAACTTTAAAAAAAAAAAAAATGATTTAATACTTTTTAGATTATCTTATGTAACAGATTACATGCATTATATAGAGCACGTTTGGGTGCAAAGAGTAGAGACATCAATGCTTCCACTCTAACAAAGTGTCAGTTATCAATAATATAAATGTGGGAAAAAATGCTCTAATTATAATTTTTAAACCAAAAATCATAATATTTTCTAAATATTTTGCTATGAATTTGAATGTTTTGCTATGAACGAACAATATATGTGCTTAAATATGTTCGTTACTCTAATTTCAATGGAATGGCAACGGAAATGCCATTATAATCGTTACTGATTGTATTTGTTTAAAACTTAAAATAAATATACATTTTTATTTTATTTTATTTTATTTTATTTTCATATTTTTCTATATAAAAATGTTCTCAATTGCAAATGATGTATGTGCCAATGCTTGTGCATCTCTTTATTGGAATATCTCTGATTTGACCCATTTGCTGTGCTTTGCTGTCGTTCGGTTTATGGATATTTTAGACTTTTCTATGCGAATTTATATTCACGTTTATATGTATATACGCAGCCAAAATGAAACTTGAATTTATTTTTTTAAGCATTTACGTAATTTATGTTCTTTAAATTGCTTTTAATTAACAAACATACTTTAATTGCAACCCTCTGCGAGTATGGGCATAAGTTCGTAAGCATATGTGCTTCAAGAGGCAAACGTGTGCGAGTAGAGAAAAATTTCAAAGTTTAATTCACACTTTTGGCAGCCATCATTCATACCGTAACATTCAATGCGTAACTCAAGAAAATAGCTGAGTTAAAGTTAATCGAGTGTGGCGAACATACGAAAGGAGTAAGAAATTGATTTTCTTTTCATTTTACTTTAAAAAGCACTTCTTTCCTTTTTAATATTGATTTACAGTTAATTTGATTGGTGATTAAGGAAACAAAACTATTTTCATTATATAAGAAATGAAAAGAAAATTTTCCAACCATGACTGCATGTATCATAGTTGCCTACTCTAACGGCTAGCGGAGAAATTTTTGAAAAATTAAAATATTTTTGAATTTGGAAATCGATCTTGAAGAATGTTGCTCTCTTTAAGAACTTACCGCTTGTTTAATGGAAATGCTTAGACAATCGAAAAAGCAGCGCATTAGAAGACATTGCATCTGAATGCTTAAGTTTGATGATCTGCTTTATAGCAGATTTAGAATTAACCCTATGTACGCAAACATGTGATGACTGAAAATTTAAAATTTCATTTAATGTACGACTAGAGTATATGACTTCCTAACACAACACCTTCATAACAATTACACCTCATATAAATCCTTTTTATTGTGCTCTGACCAATCGCTCAGAGGATGTCACCTACTCACAGTCAAAGAGGTAAGGAAAGAGCTAGAAATAGGGTGATCGTGGCCGCAACTGAGTGGGTATTTACTGTCCTGTCTTTAGCTGCGACCAACCTAAACCCTAGCGCTTTGGAGATGTGGACGGACGAACGGACACTGTCTTGGTAGTCAAGATTTTTACCTGCTCGTCTACTCATGGGGACTTTATAAGCAATTTCATTACTTCAGTCCCTCTGTCCACATAGAATTATGTTAGTGCACAAAAAATTAACGCTTACTGTTAATATCTGCTTTATCCTAGCAATCCCATCGATTGTGTACGACGATCCCAACTAATGTATCGCGGCACTTTTCGTACACTTGTGCGAAACATTTGGTTATATGAACATATTTAATGAGTAATTTTGTTTTATACCCTACACTATTTATGCTGCAAGTGTATAGGTTGCACGTATATATGCAACACCCAGAACGACTTGAGACGAATTCATCTTTTATTACATTAATCGATTAAGAGTCACTTTCTCAATCGTTATAGGCGTGCGCGTTCCTCTCTCCGCATGTCTTTTCTGTTTTCGCTGCAATTTTTGAAATATTTTGATGAAATTTCGTACACTCACGTATGTTGGCTCAGCATAACAACTCTTTGTAAAAAGTTTTTATATGAACAACGATTACCAACGTTTTTCGTGTCAAACCTTTTAATTATTTTACTAACTTCATAAGATTACTTTATAAGTATACGAGTGTGTGTGTGTGTGTTATAGAACTACTGTTGATTGGTGCTGCATTTCTTTTGTAATTAGGTGCGTATTTAATTTCTTTTTGACTGTGAAACCGTTTTCAGCGGCAGTTTTTGCAATTTGACTATATGTACATATGTATGAACTATTTAGACATGAGAACATAGATGCGTGGTTCTTACTGCACAGTAAAGTTATGTATTGGTTTGGCTAGTTTGCAGCACGATACTGAACTAATAAGTAAATAAAAAGTAAATAAAATAAAAAGAAAATAACTGGTGGGTTAGCACAGGCTACTTAATGGTGACTCATGGCCCACTACAGGGTTTTTACTTGTTCTTAAATTCAATCTGGTAGCTCTTAGCAAACGATCGATACGTTCTTTCTATGCTAGAAGGAATTTTTTTTAACAAATTTTTACAAATACTTCATAGGGAAAGATTAATAATGATTTGTTCACTGATCACAATACATTCTCGTAATCGCGTAAAGAATAACATAACATGACCTTATTATGGGCTCACATAAGCTAAAAAAAAAAATTCCGTGTCGGCTAAGAAATGAAAGTAACCTTTTTAACATTTCAATCGTGTGAGTTATTGCTATCTTCTTCGACATTAAATAGTCAGCGGCACGTAGTTAAACTGTTGATGATCAACTCCCACGCAATGTTTATATGTGCCCGTAGTGCAATGAATTTAGTGCATTATTGGTTGAATGACTTTAAAAAAGAATGAATTTGAAAAATTCAATGGAAATGAGAAATCTTTTCTTTCTTTTGCGATCCTTTTTGCTCTTGAAAGTAGAATGAGAAGAAGCGAAGGTAACAGGAAGCCAATAAGCAGTATAGTAACATCTATACATACATCTAACACATCTACATCTAAAACATCTATGAATACAAGATAGCATAGCACTTACACTGCTTTGTGTTTTGCCACTCGACTAAGAAATGTATGTATACGTAATATAAATACACGTTAAGCTTTTGAGGTGCAAACAACACCGTGACACTTGACGGAAACATGGACAAACAGAAGAGATTTCATTCAAAGTCTTACGCACTCAAAAAGTTAACATAGCTCCGATGCGTACGATCGGATGTTACCAACGAAAGGGTAAATTTAATATACTCCTCACAAACAAACATAAAAAAAAACATTCAAATGTAAAGACTCTCAGCTAACTACACACCGACGTATACGAGCTGGACTCGTTTTTCCTGCCGCTTCCGAAAAAACGAAAAAAATTGCTCTGAATTTCCATATGTAGCTCTTTCGCACAAGAAATTCTACTCGTCTGATTTAAGCAGAAAAAAGTTTAAAAATAGTAATGTACGAATACATATACATGCACATATATATTTATATATATATATCAGCACATTCACCACAACCGCCCTAACGTAATAATCAGCCACTCAAGACTATGTCATCGTTCACATGTGCATAAAGATCAGAGAGTGCAGCAATAACAACAAATTGTCAAAGATAAAAAACAAAAAAAAAAAAAAAACAATTATGTATTTAAATGAAAGAAAATATAAACAAAAGTGCAAATAAGAAAAAAAAGAATTGTTATTCAACATGAAACATTAAAATGTCAACAATGAATTATATGCGAATGTTTTTCCATATCTACATATGTAGAGCGTCGGTATGTGTAAACATCGAACAGAATGTTCTGTTTGTACAGAAGCTATAAAAGAACACTACACTAAAAATGTTGATTCATATAAATCGCACACACATAGACATACAATTTTGAATGAAAACTTATTTACATATCACACTTTTTTTATATACATATATAAATTTTTTTTTTTTTTTTTGCTACCAAAGAGCCAAAAAAAGAAAGCGAAAACGTGCCTGTCCTACGAAAACAAACAACACCGAAGCGGTCAATGTTGAGATTATTTCTTATTTCTCTTCATTTTCTTGTTTTTTTCTTTTCTTACGTTTTTTTTTTTTCAATCTTCTTTTGTACCTTTCTTTCCTCGGGGTTGTTGAACAAAAGTGAACGTTTTGTAATACATACATACGTATGTACATACATACATAAAAAACCTGGTTGTAGAACTTGAATTGCAAGGTGGAAGTATAAAAATCTGTTCTTCTTTCCTTTTCCTTTTTCTATTTTTTTTCTTTTTTTTTTGTTTTACTTACATCATCGAGTATTTGACGTTTGGTTGCCGTGTTGTATGCGGAGGAGGACGTGTAGGAGGATGCTTGTGATATTGGAAATTTGTTATTATTAACTGGATTTACATTTTTAGTGTTAACGTTAAAACCACTTGAATGTCTTGTTCGTAATGCTTGCATTGCCCGCTGATGTTGCAATTGTTTACGATAATGTTCGTGTTCTATTTTATTCCATTTCTCATCAGAAAATCTGCTATCACCATCATTATCTTCACTGTCATCTTCAATGTCTTTATCGCTGCCGCTGCTGCCATCAATGTGATTATTTTCACTATCTTCACCTTCACTATTGTTTTTATTGTCATTGTTATTGTTTTCTTCACCAAAGTTATCCTCCAAATGGCCGTGCTGTTGTTGTTGTTGTTGTTCTTGCTGTTGCTTAAAGTTGTATCTTTGGTGGTTAGATGAACGATACAAATCTCTTAAGGGATTTGTATAACGTTTAACAGAAATTTTTTTAGATTCTGGTACAGATTTTAAATATTTCTTAACACTTTTTTTCTGCTGTTGCTCTTCACCCGAATCTTCGTACGAATAGTCAGCATCATCACTCATATTATTATCGTTGTTGTCGTTATGCTCGTCATTATGCGAATTCTCATTAAAAACTTTACTTTTCAAATCTTCCAAATTGTTCTCATCATTATCCAAAATATTTAAAGGCAGGGAAAATCTTAATTGTGACTCATCTGAACTCTTTTCAAGCTGTTGTTCTTTTTCATTAATTAAATGCTTCTTTAAAAACTCGGCCTTCTTATGATTGCTATGTCTTAAGTGCGGAGCATTTGTGGTTGGTGTCCACGATGGCAGAGAGTGTTTAACATATAAACTCTCACGATCAAATAAACGTTGAGAAGTTTTATTTTCATTTCTAATAATATCATCGTTATTATCATCATCATCGTCGTCATCATCATTAACAACGACGTCAAGTTCAATGCCAGAGTGCGGTTTGACAGAAGGTATTAGTTGATTTTTTGTTGTTGTTGTTGTTGTTGCTGTATTAGTTTCCGTGAAGTTAACGATTGTTGTTTTAGGATAAAGAGAATTCCAACGTTGATATCGTTGATGACGCATTAGTGGCCAAAGACGTTGCTGTTGGTGATGATTCTCATGCCTTATATGATGATCGTATTTACTTAATGGCACATGCAATTGCTCTTGTTGTAACAAATGTTGTTCGTGACGTCTATGATGAGTTGGAGACGAGTCTTGCAAAGCTGCTTGTATCTGCTGGTAACGCAAACGTCTGCTATTACTGGTTAATGCTGGTGATGAAGATGACGATGATGACGATGATGATGATGATGATGATGATGATGATGATGATGATGCATCTTCAGTAAGACGTTTAAAGTCATTAACCGCTTGCTCTATACGTTGCTTATAGTGCTCTTGATGTCGCAAAGCATGATGTTGCCGCATTTCTAGGACTTCTGTCTTACCAATTGTGGCACCATGAAAATCATTAGCACTATTCCGATCACCTTCTTCTACACTCACACCATTGCCATGAACGACTGCAGGAGTGTCTAATATAGCTTTGTCAAGATCATGGTCATGGTCATTGATGTTGTTGTGCTTGTTGTTATTGCTGGTATTGTTTTTGTTATTTTTATTATTGCCACCAACATCATCAACTTCATAGTTATGGTCGTTGTTCTCATTGTCATCATTCGCACTTGAGTTCACCTCAGCAGCAACTGGAGACCATAAAAACATCATACAGCCTGAAAACAGCAATAGCACAAACAGCATAAACTTTGTCGATCCATAGAATGGCGTGTTAGAATGCCACCTCCTTCTCTTGCGTGTTTTAATGCGATCATCGTCATCATCATCAACCACAAATCGTCGTGGTAGTGTTGTTGTACATATACGCCTAATAGAATTCTGGGCGTTTGCCATATTCGTCGTTTTTTATTACTTGTACAGTTTCAATGTGCTGTGAAAAGTGTCGCTGTGAATTCTTTTCCTTTTTTTCTTTTTTTTTTTTGCTTCTTTGCTTCTCAAGAATTTTTTTGCCTTCTTACACTGGTTACGTTTAGTTTTTTTTACAATTTAATGAAAATTTATGAGCTCATCATTTACATTGCGAGCTTCACTGAACCTTTTATAAGTTCAACGCACACTGATGTCAAATTTCTAATACATACAGATATAAGCATTTTTACTTCTGTATCTCTATATAAATATGTATATGTATATACATATATTTATACATATATATATATATATATATGCATATATGTATTTCTTATATTTTTACTTATTTTTTTTTTTATAGTTTGATGTGTTCAGTTTACACACTCCCCCATAAAGTATGCGCCTATCAATAAGCTCGTAAAAAAAATTATTGCAAAATCTTAAATTTTCTCAAAAGGTAAACACTATAACCGCACACACATTTGCAATCGCCAGCGAACATACGACCACGTACACAAAACAAAAATTTTCTCACACATAAAAGTTATTTAGTGACAGCGACGGCCGCGACGATAACGTCGACGAAATGACAAGTGTTTCTCGATGCCAAAATGAAAACGCGCACAATAGCCGCGAGACTCCAAAAAAAAAAAAAAAATACCGGCAAAAGCAACAATCTTAAAGAAATCGTGAAGAACTGAGGCACAATTTGTCACAAATCCACAAATCCAAGAAGTAAGTTGACAGTTTACGATAATTAATACAAGCAAGCTTTAGAGAATGTGTCTATGGTTACGGGGCTAAAGCGACGCGCACCTTGCTTCCGTTTGCCTGCTTTTCAAATCACTTTTAAAATTATTAAGCAAATTTTCGGGCGTTAAGTAACAGCAACACCGTTAACATATTTTTAACGGCATCTTTTTATTTTAATATTATTATTATTATTATTTAACGGCATCTTTTTATTTTAATATTATTATTATTATTATGATTAATGATCTTAGACCTTTTTCTATCAACCGAAATTCTTTTCTCATATCACTCATTAACACTTCGAATTTATTCCTTTTCTTTTTGCATCACTACACATTCATCTATTCTAGAGCTCTTAAGCTCTATTTATTTAATATCAATTACCTACAACAACTTTATGAATAATCATAGAATAAATTGTAATAATCTTTTATTTATTTATTTTTATTTTTGCCTAAGGCCCAATTCTTCATTTGTATATTTTTGTTGAAACACCACAATACACAATACATCCGCACAGTTTGAACATTTTAAATCATAACAAATGAATTGCTGATGCAGGAAATCCCTAAATCACTGTTATGCGTTCACTCACTCACTAACTAAGTTAAGTGTTCGCCGTAAACAACGTTTAGGCGTTTTTATAATAATGATTTTTCCTATAAATTATTTGAAACGCATGCATACATCTGTTTTTCGCGCTCAGAGCTTTTTAATTAATCCTTTCTTATTATAAAATGTAACAAATTAATGTTTATTGATATTTAAAAAAAATTTTTTTTTCTTTTTTTATTTATTTATTTATTACATTTATTCATTCTGCGTGTTACACTCTACGTGTTAATATGGAATTAAAGCGTATACCATACACTTTGAAAAAAGTTACGTATATTAGTTTCCGACAAAAAATTCACACATCTTAACCGCTTGAAGAGAAAAAAAGAACTAAACTTTTTTTGAAAATTTTCACAATTTTCTTGCTTGCTGATGTTGTTGCTCCCCATACTCGTTTGTATTTTACATGCGCAAAATTTTCTCTAGCAACATGTTCCTACGCACATCGTATACAAACAATGCTAACACTAAACTAAAGCACTTTACGTTAAACAATAATAAAAAACCGGAATATGCACAAAAAACCAAAACAAAAATCAGCTGTTTTATGTTGTGTTTACCTTTTGATAAAATGAAATGGAAAGAAGCAATATATTGCCCCCATTGCTCCCCTATTTCAACCGAAACAATTGCAATGAATTTGAAGAGCAAACGTGTATACAAACATTTTGCATTTTTAACATCATATGTTTAGCTACATTCAAATACAAGTTACTATAAATTGTAATTACAATGAGAATTTTTATAAACAAACAAGAACAAAGATGCGATTCTTTAATAAATTTTAATTCAATTTTTGTTTTATAATGTATATATATATATATTCTTAAGATTGTGTACCTTTGGCAACAAGTTTGCAAGTTGAA
This sequence comes from Glossina austeni, assembly GCA_000688735.1. Classification (NCBI taxonomy): domain Eukaryota; kingdom Metazoa; phylum Arthropoda; class Insecta; order Diptera; family Glossinidae; genus Glossina; species Glossina austeni. The sequence goes on along the minus strand of KK502495.1, from coordinate 429,076 downwards.
AAAGCCTGGCAGAGCGTCTTTTAGGTACTAATGAAGTCAGTTGCCTTTATCTTTGACGTTTTTGAAGACCACCTTTTGAGCATCTCTATACCCTATACTACTGTTGGCGCAGGGTATATTAAGTTTGTGCCGGCGGTTGCAACAGCCAGAAGGATTTGAGATAGACTCACTTTTTATTACACCTATCAATACAGAAGCCAATCTTAGCGT
>KK502495.1:406499-428607 GCA_000688735.1 Glossina austeni | reverse complement strand
TTGGCATATAGCTATTCTTGCATAAACTGATTCTTTATATGGGAAGAAGGTCTACTTTTCAGTACATCTTCATGTAAATCCGTTCAGGTAAATTTTTTTTTTTGCACATAAGGCTTCTAATAAAAAAAAGGTCTAATTTTCAATATTTTATGATGAAAGTTTGTGCTTAGTGAAGAGGGCAAACCATAGGGAATGAGAATCGCAGAGACACATTTATAGAGGGCCGTCAAGAGAACAAACCCTTGTATGGCAACAAAGTCGAATTTGTGGTTTGTTATGACGGCACCTTCTGCAAAATAATGAAATCTTTGTCAAGAACACTAAGTTCGCTATGTGAAGACCACGTTGAGATTTAAATATTCTTCAATATCAAAAGATTCATTAAATTTACGCATTTACCTAAAAATAACGTATAATTTTTGTTGTATTATAAATTAAATTAAGTTGTGTAGGATATCTTATGGTTGACTTTGCCCGACTATGAAATTTCTTACTTGTTTTAAGTTTGAAGGACAAAAAAAAAACATCTCAAAAAAGCAAATCTTCAGAGCAAAATCTATGAAGCATTAGAACGCTGTTATGTTGCGCTACGAAGTGATAGAAAATTTGGCAGTTTTGGGGCGCGGCTGCCATTCTCTCCATGTGTAAAAATCACACCACATTTCGCTGATGAAATATTTGCGTCTTCTAAGACTTGCGTCGCTCTGATGATAAATTTTTTAATTGAAAAGCGCGATTGCTTTATTTTTTCCACATCTGCATTAGAAAGAGACGGAGAGATTTCGTATAATTTTCAGTATGTTCTAAGCCTTTCTTTCATTAACTCTCTATTATCTGGTATCGTTACCAAAGATTTTTCTTAAGATTTCCAATGCTTCGCTGCTGTTAATTTCCTTTTAATGCAACGCAAAAAAAAAAAAAAAACGCCCTGATGAAAAAATCACCGAATCTACCATAGTAAGTTATGCTCGTTGGTTTGCTGAGTACAAAGCAATCAGCGAGAATGGCTGTACATTAACAACACACATAAAAGTAATCAATACGTGGCGGGAAATTTTAAAGTTCTCATTGCTTTGCTCATTGTGATGCATAGATTAGAAGGAAAAAGGTAAGCATTAAAGTACCTTCCAAGCAAAGTGACCCAAATGCATTGCAAATTTATATTAACCATAAGCAAAGAATGAATATATCGCAGATTAAAGTAAAAGTAAAACGTCCTCCTCTACAAGATTCATTTTATTGTTTCAAGCTGATAAGAAATATTATGAAAAATACAAAAAATATTTTCAGTTTTTCTGAAACTGTATTCTGCTTGCATATAAAACGCGTTCTTTTCTATCTCCCAATGATGTATGATGAGAGAGCACTCGCATATTGCGTTCGTAATGCCGAGAAAAATACATCAAAAAGTCTTGATAGTATATAGATTTTTAATCTGCTCAATGCTTTAATGCTTTAAGTCGTTTTGATCTTATCGGTGTACACGATGTTCATGGCGACTTAACGGACAAATTTCAATGAAATTCTTTAAACATTTTGAAGCAACAGATTTCTTAATAGTCACCGCTAAAGTGAAAAATACAATCGTTTCAAAGCTTTATTTGTAACCAAAAACACTCTTTGCAATTCCATTAAAGTGCAGGAGTTGTCCCACCCGTTGAGGCACTCATCATTGCAAAAATGTGAATACCAAGATGAAATTTCGCGTTTAATTGCCGTCCGCAGGCCAGGTTGGAAAATAAACTTGATCAGCTCACACAAACAGATCCCCAATATCCCAAAAGTTACTATTTATTAATACAAAATTTAGTCGAATTTTTTTGTTTCTTATCTGTCTTTCCTTTTTTGAGTTACTGCTCTTAATTGACGTATTGACTGATTTGCGTGCCTGGCTTCAGTGCTTTACAATAAAAAATTTGCTTAAAACAGCAAAACTTTTAAATCGATCCCAAGAGTGTTTGTCATTTCGCTCAGTTTCGCTGCCGAAACTGAGAATAATTCTAACCAGTTTGAGCTCATACACCCACGTCTACTCAGCAGTTATGAATGGTGCACTTCGCAAATGCAAAGTCTCTAGATGTGTCGACTCTTTCACAACTAGTTTTCGATGTTCTTGTGGCAGGAAATTACGCAACACTCGGCGGAATGTCACCTTTGCCACCAATGCCACCATTAAGAGACTTTCAAAAAGGAGAAAAGTTTTCAATAATCTCACAAGACTGCTTGAAACTTTTTCGAACTCCTATTGCGAGCACTTAGCCAATGATGAAATTAGAAGTAGAAGAGGAATTGGTTTCTTTAGGACTCTAGAACTTTTTATTTGAGGATATTTTCAGTAAAGAGTTTCAGTTACAGGACAGTTTTCGATAAAAGTTAAACTGAAGGTTAAAAGACCTTAACATTCATTTAACAGCAAACAGATTTCACGATATCAGTTTCGGCATTTAAGTTAAATTCTAGATTTCGGCCAGTTAACTATTAATGATCACAAAACCGCAATAAGTAAAAACTCAATTACATTAATTTAACTAACAATTAGCAAAAGATATGTTTATGTAAACCAAACAATTGAACTTCAAGTTGAGAAAAACCTGTTTGCCAATAAACACTCAGTGATTTCAAGAAACAGACACACATCAAAAATATATAAAGGGTGTCCGAAAATGTAGGTAAAATTTAAACTAAATATTTTTTTTATTAATTATAATTAATTTATTGAACATATATCACACTATGTACGAGAAAGGGTCGAATAGTATGTCAGGTAAATGACCTCCGCGGCTTTGCTGGCACGTATGTATTCTTTTAAGGGAAATTTTTCGTGACCATTTTGCATTCGTGGGACTGAATTTCGTTGATGCAGCCTTGAATCTCCTCCTTCAATGCACGAGTGGTTGTGGGCTTTTTGCCATAGACCTGTGGCTTCAAATAAGTCTATGAAAAATGTTACCTGATGTTGGCGAACTGCGACCGTCAAACTCTCATTACTTTCGAAATATTGTTCAACAATGAAAATGCGTTGCCAGCACTTTGCCGCACAAATGGCGGCCAATTCAAATCTTGAGCACATTTTGGGACACCCTATATATACTTTACAAAATCTCGCACTTTTATGCATTCGATTCTATGTATTAAACCTAAAGTAGTTTTAACTACAGAGTCTTTCCTAACAAGCTCTCACAACCGCAGTCATCATCGTGGAAGAAAGTTGAGGAATTCTGCAATGGATGAATAACTCATAATGCAAATATAGACAATGATTTACTATTGTTATGGCCGCTGGTTGTAATCTATCATGTATTTGAACTTAAGCGTGAGAGTTACATTGTTATTGATAATAATTTAATAATAAAATAATTTAAAAAAAAATAAATAAATATACATACAAAAATATTAGAAAATACGACATTGAGAAAAGATTTTGAAAAAGCTGTGAACTTTAGTATTAATGTACATAAATTAAATTAATTTACGTGATTTTCCATTAAACGATCGATATCTTCGCTGCTCTACAAAAGCGATAAAAAGAAATCTCTTTTCTTTTAAAAGTGGTTACAGAAAGTTTCTAACAGCCCAAGTCATTCAGTACGAAAATGATTGTTAGTTTGAGGGGGTTTAAGGCGGCTGTAAGGACTTTCCATAATTGATAATTACGTCGGCATCTATGTTTTGTTCCTGTACTGAAAAATATAATTATAGCATCTACTGTAGTATACTATCGTTCACAATTGTGCCGCAAGGGGTGTTACAGTCTTATTGGCGCTTACATTTTTATTAATTATAATAATAATTATTATTATTTAATTTTGTATTTCCATTAATAATTATTATTATTAATTAATAACAAACTAAACTGAGCCATAAACGCGATCACTCGATCAGTATAGATTATAAAATTATAGCCTTACGTCCAGCCAGCATTCTCTTTGCTTGGGAAACTTGGGACATTAAACTTTTCGCCCCGCGTAACACTTATTACGAACACAAATTTGTGTTATTGCACCAAAATCGATAACTAATTCTGATAAAAAACAAAGTTAAGAATTTTAGGCACAGTTTAAAGCTCAAATGGTGCCATATTTTGACAGTTGAAACATTAAAACAAACATAATCTCGCAGAAAGGAAAGAACAGAACTAGGTTTGTCATTCTTTTTTGGACGTTCATCAAAACTCTTACTCTCTCTAAATAGCGAACAGTTCAATGAAGTGATACCATAAGAGAGTCGCACGAGAATATAGCGAGTATTGGTGAATTAAAAGTCTCGTAGCCCACGCAAGTTGCAACACGCTTCTGTTCATGGATTTTCATCTCGAAACAAAAAGGGGGTCAGATATATTTCTGGAAAGGTCTTAAGAACTGAGACAAAAAACCAAAAGCTTGGTAAATACATTGTAGATGGGGACTCTACATTTAATTTCAAGTAGGTGTTGCATACATCTGTGCAAACCTACTACACCCTTGTACCACAAGTGCGGCTGGGTATAGCGACTTGCATTGTCTTTAAACCAGCATTGAATACGCGCCACTATAAATGCCTTGAAATTTTACCACTCAGCTACTTTTGCAAAAGCATGCTGAGAATAGTTAAATTGCAAGAATACCTTACAAAGTGCAAAAGTTGCAAGTGTCGTCACATCAACTGCAGCGTATATCGATCGATAACATGTGAAAATTTTTCTAAAGGCTAATCGCTAAAAGTTTTTTAAAGAGTTCTTCAAAAGGGCTTTGCTGAGAGGTCTACTAACCATGTTGACTTTGAAATATATTAGCTGTTGCTCCTCGACTTCCACCATATAAAATAGATGGGAAATAAATTAAGACTAACAACGGGCCAGAAAGCCTCACTCCGTATTCGGGCTGCTGGCTACTTTTCTTAATAATGCCACCAGTCATTCGAGGAATTTCTTCTATTCGTGTAATGCAGTCACTGTAGGAAAGAAGTGAGGAGAGATAGGCAACGGACCGTAGCCTATGGGACGTGTGTCTAATCGATAAGTCCCATGCCTCTATTCACTACAACGACGAATTATCCGTTTTTCTTCAAACATACGATTATTTTGCTTTTCTTATAACTCCCTCCGTACTTATTGATTCTTTCCTTGGTGAAAAGAAAGAAAAAAGTTAGCATCAACACCGAGGCGAACAAGAACGTAATAACTACTTTCCATAGGAAAGGCTACAAGGTCGGCTTAATTGATAACATTAATATAGAAAACACCATAGTATTCACATAACAACCCCTACTATTTACCTAAGCAGTTATTAGCGCCTGAAGCGGACCCCAACTAACCAAGCTTGAGTTTTACATTTGAATTCATTTAAATAATTTAAAAGACATTCTTCAACTAGAAAGGAAAGTAACCTGCAGTGCATTTTACCTCGACAAAAAAATAATAAACAAATTTCAACCGTAGTGAGACGTGGTCAACCATGAAATGCTCTGCGCCTCTTCATTTAATACAGGTATTCATAGAAAGACCTTTCAAAATAAGGCTTTATATAGGAAGTGAGCAAAAAAGTGGACCGATCCGAACCATTTCAAATAGCCTTGGTCAAAATATGTCGGTCTACCAAAATACATCAAAATATCCTAAAAATTGCGGCCCATAGATTGAACACAAAAACCGATGACGGGCGGATGGATAGACATGCTTAGGTCTATTCAGAAAGTGGTCCCGAATAGATTGGTACAATAAAAGGTCAACCTGTCTGAAGTCCTTCTGGGTGCTGCATATATCTGTACAAACCTACTACACTCTTGTACCACAAGTGGGGCCGCGTATAGCGACTTACATTGTCTTTAAAACAACATTGAATACGCGCCACTATAAATGCCTTCTTTCCTCTGTTAATTCCTAACTCTAATACTTCTATTTACGAGATTTTCATTTGACTTTTACACAGTCTTTTTTTACACGAATTTTCGTATTGAAGGCTTAATATTTATTAAAAAGTTTAAAGCATTCTAAAAAATATGCAAACAAGACAAAGTTTTTGTCATAGATTTACTTTATTTATTCTATTAATCTTCATTTAGACTGACTCACTATTGGACTCAATACTTTCTATAAATGCACTAACATTTATTAAAAGCTTTTGAAGCCATATGTCAATGCTACAAACAAAACTCCTGTCGATAGAACTGTCAGTTAACCATGATGATATGTATTTTCCTATCGATCTATAACTGTTTGTCGGTCGGCTGTCAATAATAAAAAGGTGCTTTTTTTTCTCTAACCCCATCAGCGAAAGATGAGGGGTATATTCATTTTGTCCAAACGTTTGTAACGCCCAGAAGGTAGCGTGAGAGATCCCACAAAGTATATATATTCTTGATCAGCATCAAATCCTAGATGAATTGAAGCATGATCGTCTGTCCTTTTGTCCGTCTGTCCATCTGTCTGCCTGCTCTTTCTGAACGTTGGCTATCGACTTTAAATTTGGCAAAGAACCAGCAAAGAAACAGTGGAAATCCTTGCACGCAGGCTAGTATTGAAAATAGCCCAAATCAGTTGGAGGACACGCCCACAGCACCACGTAAACTGGGAATACCTATATAAACTATAGCAAATATATGTACAAAATTCTCAACACATACTATGTGAGCGATGCTCTAGCATTTGCGCCCTAAAATGGAAAAAATTGACCACGCCTACCCAATATTGTAATGTACGAAAATTTAATTATTTTTTCAATATCTTTATAACGCTTCACAACAAACTTCAAAAACCCCATAAGGTGGACCAATTCTTGGCAAGTTTCAAATCTTGAATGCACCTAAACATGTCCGCCTGTTCGTCTGTCCATCTGTCTGTTAGCGCAACTTTGCAGTATTTGTGGTAAACATTCTCCCGTTAGCGAAAATGAATACATCGCCTACAAAGTTGCAAAACAATTTGGAATTAATTTAAATTTTTCAAAGGACACGCCTACAACGCCCACATGCCTCTGCGACAAAAACTTATATTATCGAGCATAAGAATTTCTTTCTTTTACTTCTTTTGTCTTTTTTTGTGGTAAACGAAGATGGGTATAAAAGATTCGGCCCCGACCGAATTTAATTTTCTTACTTGTTTTTCTTCAAATAATTCTAAGACAAATTATTTAAAGGCACGAACATTGATAAAAAAATAAAATTGATTAATGTCTCGCTGTTAAATACTTGTTGTTTGGCTCGTAGAAAGTGACTGTTTACACAACTTGAACTATGTTAACATACAACCAATACAAGAAAGTAATCAAAAAAAAAAAAAAAAAAAAAAAAAAAAAAAAAAAAAAAAAAAAAAAAAAAAAAAAAAAAAAGAGAGAAAAATTGAACATTTCATTTGAAACAAGTTGTCTACGTGTGTGGATAAGTGATTTTGGTTGAATTGAATATAAGCAGTTACATGCATAAGTGTTACAATCGCTTGTCAAGTAAGCTAAAGTGGAAGAAGCGGCCTTATCATAGTAATTAGTCGATCATCATCGTTCATCTCCTAATGCACTTGTAAATGGTTTCTAAATGCATAACGACGATACTTTCTTAACTGTATGACACTTAGGCGGATTTACAAGTAGTGCGTACGCATTTGCATATATGTACACATATGACATGACAGTTTTGAAGCGAATATAAAAAAAAAAAGCATTTCTCTTAAAACCTTGTCCGTAGCACCTGTTGGGCTCAAACTAATTTCGTGCATCTTCTCAACTCTTTTGTTTGTTTGTTTGTTCTTATAATTCCGTACAATACGGCAATTTGCCGTTGTGTCATCATTAAAGTCATCATCTTGAGAGTGCAGTGATAGAACAAGCAGGAGGAAGCACAATGTTATATAAGTAACTACAAAGTCAAAATGCCGACAACGATGCATATCGAAGCCTGATACCCATGCCTCAGCACATATGTATTTAATGAAATAATTGATATTGAACGTATGTGTGCGCGCAGCCCGTGCATTGTGCATGCCATTCTATCATCATCATCATCATCATCAGTTCTTTATACAATATGTAAACAATCACATTCAGGATACATGTGCTTGCAATAATGCCCACCCATGTGGTGCTATGCTGTGCTGTTGTGCTACCATAGCACCATTCAATCTAAGATGCAACCTCTGTTCAAGTTAAAGCAACTGCGGCAAAACTTTAAATTAATTTTCTTAGGAATTTATTAGAATTTCAAGACCAAGCGTATATTTAAATAGAGAGGAACTGTGTAATGATTTGAAATGCATATATTTTTACATATATATTGAAAGAAGAGGAAGTAAAAGAAGCAAAAGAACTTCGCAACTATTATTTGATACTTACTTATGGATGGTGAATGACCTTGACAATTGTGAATGATAGAATTACTGAATATATATATATATACATACATACATATATATAGATATATGTACATATATACATATGTATATACATATATACATATATATGCATATATATATATATACATATATATATATTATTAAAATGTACACTGCATTGATGAACCCTCGTACATGAAGAACAACTACAAAATACAAATTTTTAAGAGGAAAATATAAGATTTTATTTTACATCATTTATAAGTTTGAGTAGAGAAAGAATTTGAATATTTGAACAAATCAGGGTTTTTGCAAATTGACTGCCTTTTATATTAAAAAAAAGACATAAAACGTAAAAACATTATTGTGGGACATGGCCCATCATTACATACCCTACCTTGCTTCGCTTAATACACTTATTCCTATAACGACTTTTCAAAATAAGACTTCATATGGAAAGTGGTCGAAAAAGTGGTGCGATCCATATCATTTCCGATAGCGCTAGTCCTTGGGGCAAAACATGTCTATGCACCAAATTTCACCAAAATAGTACGAAAATTTGCGTGTTCAACTTACGAAAACAAGGCGGGCGGATGGACAGGCAAGCTTAGCATGTGACTCTAATTTGGTTTTTGTAAGACAGCGGGGTGTACCTCAAGTCCTTCTGGGTGTTGCACACATTCGCACAAACTTAATGTAATTTTCTATCGTTGGCGAAAGAGATGGAAACTATCTCGTTCCACCGGTAAAGGTATACATAAGCAGTTAGAAAATGGTCTTAGTCATGTTTTCACATATATCACATAGGTCACATAGGTAAGCCCCCCGTCTAACTTCCCGTTTTTTTGCAATTTTGTCACTGAATCGAACTTATAATGCCTGTGCCTAACATTCACAACTAATCATTTGCCCCATTTCAAGATAGCATGCCCATCTTAAAAAAGGGACCCATCCGAGCAATACTTGTCCTTGCGTCAAAAGTGCGTCGGTGTATCCAACTTAAACAACATATCGCAAAAATTGAAGCCCGTAGGTTAATTAATTATAATTATACGAAACTGGCGGACGGACAGACGAGTTTAGATCGAATCTGAAAGTGATTCAGAATCTCTGCTACAATAAACGGTGGGTCTATGCCGAGTCCTACTGAGTGTTGTGTACTTTCGCAGAAACCTAATGTACACTTGTACCGCAAATAGTGTGGAGCATAAAAATTGAATTTTAAAGGGAAACAATAAACTATATCCATTGCCCATGGACCGGCAAGCATTTGCCCCTCTCTTTAAATCACTTTGTAAACAATTAGCTCAAGTTTGCTGGCTATTAATGAAATTATAAGAAAGAAAGGTAAGCAGATATGCAGTACATAACCTATGAAACAGGATAAAGCGACTCATTTTGACTAATCGCACAGTAATCATGTCGCCTAGTGGAACATTTATACTGGTCCTGCGCAATGGAAATTCCCTTCATTCCTTCGTTACGTGCGAACTTATTGCCGTTTTTCGATCGTTTATATTCAAAACTCTTTTAAACAGTAAAATAAAAGAAAATGACCTTAAAAGAAAAAAGAGTTCAAATAAGAAAGCACACTATATGTAGGAATGGATAAACAGTCAGTCCTCTTAGAAAAGATGTATGGGAAACTTTAATGGTGTTGCCAAGTTCGCAATCTAGGATCAGTACGTGATTTGCTGAGATTGTTGGCATTTTGCAGTTGTAACAATAGTCTGTTTGTAGGCAGAGGCAATATCCGTACCGATTGTGCTACATCCGCTTATGTTTGTTTTTCCTAACTTCGGAAAAAGCATGAAACATAACACAAGCTATTTGAATTCTTCTCTTTTCTTTTCTTAATGTCCATCCTTCGGTTCGATCAGCACTTCTTCAGAGAAGGTTAAAAATGCACCTCAAGCAGCTTGGTTTCCATTTTATCCAATCCGGTCTTGCCAAGGCGGTAGGCGTGTTTTTAGTAAAGTTTAGAGGGAGCAGCGCCACGCTTAGAAAGACGGCCAAATTTTTTTAGCAGTGTATTCAAATTGTGTATAACTCCTTTGACCCGCAGAACATTTCCGCAACCCCCACAATGGGAGTTCGTTTTTGTTATCTGCTCTCAGAATTGTTTGTGTTCATTTATCACGTTTGCATTATAATCTTCTCATTTAATTTATAATTGTCAAATTGGAAAAAAAAATCAAAAAAGCCTCAAAGTAACAGCCGGAATAAATTTGCAAAAAAGAAACATAGAAAACAATTTTTTTGACCAACTAATCTTAAATTGAATTCTTGCTATAAATTAATTCCTTTATGTTTGGACCAAATAAAGTAGAAAAAAAAAAGTGCAAATATTAAATTCGGTCGGGGCCGAATCTTTTATGCCCATCTCCGTTTACTCCAAAAAAAGACAAAAGAAGTAAAAGAAAGAAAATCTTATGCGCTATAATATGGAGCGGACGCAGTCGATATTTTCTATGTCCGAAATAAAAGTTTTTGTCGTATGTGGGCATGTGGGCGTTGTAGGCGTGTCCTTTGAAAAGTTTAGATCATTTCCAAATTGTTTTGCAAATTTTTAGGCGATGTTTTCATTGTCGCTAACGAGAGAATGTGTACCACAAATACTACAAAGTTGCGCTAACAGACAGATGGACAGACGAACAGACGGACATGTTTAGGTGCATTGAAGGTTTGGCACTAGCCAAGAATTTGTACACTTTATGGGAGTTTTGAAGCTTGTTTCTGTACGTTCTAAAGACAATGGAAAAATAATTAAATTTTGATAAACTATAATATTGGGTAGGCGTGGTTAATTTTTTCCATTTTAGTGCGAAAATGCTATAGCATCGTCCACGTAATATTTGTTGAGAATTTTGTACATTTATTTGCTATAGCTTATGAATAATAAGCAAAAAACCAACTTTTCATTTCCTTTGAAAAACTGAGGTGTTCTCAATTTATGTGGTGCTGTGGACACGTCCTTTAACGGATTTGGCTCATTTTCAGTACCAACCTGCGCGCAGAGACTTCCAATTTTTCTACCATATTTGCAGTGGATGCCTTTATTTTTGCGACCAGGACAAAGGCAAGAGATACCCGGACGGACAGACGTGGCTCAATCGACCCACAATTTTACGCTGAACAAGAACATATGTATTATTTTACGCCTTCGAGTCTTCCTTTTGAGTGTTGCAAGCATTATGACGAAATGAGTATACGTCCGTCCTTCGATGGTTGATACAAAAATATGCAAATCACATTAGTGCTGTTATAATATCTATTTTAATCAGAATGTTTACTTTCTAAACCGCAAAACAGATGACTCTGCCTTACGCAAGTGGGGTTGAAAAGGGGTGGAAGGGTTTTTTTTTTTACTTATCTTTGGGAATGTTAATAGCATAAATGTAGGGGCTGCTTGCGCCTAACCACGCATTGATTTGATGTTTGCGAAAAAAAAAAAATACAATTATTTTAGTTTATTATTTAAAAAACAAATGCTTGAAGTGTTTTGTAAAAATAATAAGCTTTGTTGGCATTATTATGGTTTGTTTTCTACTTCTTCTTTTAGTGTTACATTTTGTTTCTTTCGTTTCTTATAAAGCGGAATTTTAAGCAGTGGTTAATTTTTCGTTTACATGAATTTTCTTTAATTTGGTTTACATTTAAATCTAAGGTTAAAAAATTCAAAAATGTTCAGTCAAGTTTTCAGACTTTGCGAATATTTTACAGTTAGAATTTCAATGATTTGGTCAAAAGGGCAGCTGTAGCTTTATTTTTGTTGCCATTATGTTGACGCAGTTCGGTTATAACAATATCGCGCTTATAACCCATACGTACAAGATCGGTAACATCACTTTCCCTGAAATTATCCTGATCGGACATCGCATTTTCAGTTTTATGCAATTTATTGGTTTGTTCTCTAGCTTTTTGTACGGCATGCGTTTCAGCGTCTTGTGTTGATATCTCCAAGGCTCTTAGTTCGTCTTCGGAACTATTATTGAAACGAGCACAGTCGGGCAACTCATTTTCACACAGAAATGGTGATTCAGTACCGGTCGTGCCAATGCGTAAGACAACGCGTTGCAAATCAATATTACACTGATGTCTTTTAAGCATATCGAGACCCAATAGTACATCCATAGGCTGTTGTTCGAGCACTGAAAAACTCGAAGCTAGATAATCGTTCTCAATTTGTAGCTGTACCATGTGAATGCGTCCGATTATACGCTGAGTGCCTACACCTTTGGCCACGCCATTCCATCTCGTATCAATTAAATGCGTGACATTGCAACGCTTCGCACATGCCGAACTCATAATTGTAGTCTGAGCTCCTGAGTCTACGAATGCTTTAACCGGCAAACCATTAACTTTGCAATCGATATAAAGCATTATTACGGAACAAAATACCTCAGGATTGTATTCGAGAGCTGCGGCCATATTTTCTTGGATATTTTTCTGCTTTATTTCTTCTTCAATTAGGCGCTGCCCTTCCTTATCGAACGGATCGGGCCACACCAATTGCATATGTCGTACATTCTGCCCTTTACATGTGTTAACTTGACCATGTAAAACAGTTTTAAACGTATCCAGATCACCTGAGAGCACCGCTTCTGCTAATCGGGGATTGTTTTGTTTTAACAAAGTTAAAGATTCGGGATTGTCGGGAAACATTTGCCGTACCGCAATTGGATCGCCAATATTAGAATGCGTTCCGTTTTTCCCACTGAACGAATGAACACTATCACCTGCAACACCAGCAGTTGAGCTACTGCTCGGTATGCTTATCTGACTGAAATCCATATTTTGAAGGGCTACTCTATCAGCCGCATCGATACGAGGTGGCCGTTCGCGTTGAACCTGCTCTAGCATAACGCAATCGCCATCTCTAATACCGAAGAATTTCAAGGGTTTTTTATTGCCAACTAATGGCTTACCATTGAAAACAACGAGCATCTGTTCGCTTCTCATATGCGATTCAAGTTCGCAGAACGCCTTAAAATTCTCCAATTCCAGATCTTCGGAGACATCAAGAGAGAAAATCTTATCGCTGAGTGTGGTAACAGTTATCTTCATTTTCGCGGATATCGAAAATACATAGATTTACTTATATATATATAGTTAATCAGCAAGCACTTGCAGTTCTCCGCACAATTCTCCGTTACTCAATCAACACCATTAGCTTTACATAACTTCTTGCTCTAGCGACTGTGTCTCCTATGTATACCCTAAAAAGAAAAAAAAAATAGTATAAAATTTCGAAAACGTTTGTAGCCGAACTTACAAAACTATGTACGAATTGCCTAAATACGAATGAAATCAATTGACAGCAAGAAAAGAGCTTAACGTTAACAGCTGATGAATAAAATTTAATAATGTCATGATCTTTGAAAGCAAACTTATCGGACAATTTTATATATAATAATGGAACAGTGGAAAATCTGAAATTTTTATCGTATATCGTATTTTTGTGGGACGTGAATCAAACTTTGAGAGCGAAACATATGAACCCTCAGGCCTGTCTTCGCGCTAAAGGTTCTTCCACAGACCCGACAACCGATGTCTAGGCGAAGAAAATTGAGATTCTGATTTTCCTTATTTGGGTGAGTTATATGGTTAGCGTTATTTTGATCGCCGCTAGATTGATTACATGTACTAGGACCGACGACGTAATTAGACTCGCTTTGGTTGCGATTCCAACTACTAGTACGATCGCCATAGAGATTTTCTGTTTGGCGATATTGTCGACATACACTTACAGTAACATTGTTATAATTTCTTTGGCCAATGATTGTTTGAGTGTATATTTTTAGAATTCCTTAAGGAGGGGATAGAAATAGGTGGAAAATAGGTGGCGAAGAAGGTTGGTGGACTTCGTCAGAGTATGAAGTTCCTGCATTTATTTCATGTGTTTTTGTTGTCTTCGAGCCAACATCAATAAGGTTCAAGTAGGCCGGCAACCCTTAAGAACCTTTAAAGCGTTTCTCGTTAGCTGTAAGACACCGGGTAGTCCCATTACCACTCTCGCTATACGTGTGAGAGTATTTCTGGCGAATGAAGCAGAGACATTTCTTTCGTGCACTCCGCCCAGCGTGTACAACGAGGGGTATAGAAAGGGTCCATCTATGACTACTCCTATTACCACTACTATGAGTGTACTCGCAAAACGCAGAGCATGTGTAATATGAAATTATGTTATAATCAAACGACTTGACAAAATGACAAAAAAATATTTCCTAAAATATATGTTATTACGACAAATGCGCATTCATGATGATAAAGTTTCATGAGGAAATCCGACTAGGACGGATGAACGGATTACAGTCTACATACTCGTCATATCCAGCTAATTGGTTAAGGACAAGCATATAGCCGTAGGCAAAGATTGAGGTCGTAAGTGTATTCTGAACAGACAGACGGATGGATATGTTTATATTAATTTAAGAGCAAACCGATTTCTACGTATTGGGCAAATATTTAGCAAATTTATTATAACCCCTTTGATAGATATAAAAAGCGAAAATATTTTTCGCTTTAATATCAAAAAAATATTGCTTTCCATAATTCCGATTCTCTCCTACTCTTATAAACAAAATGCACGAAAATAAACTTGTTTCTAAAAAGGTCATGGCTTTGTCATGTTAACAAATAATTTTATGTATTCTAACAGCTGCCCGCCCTCCCCGCTCTCCCGCATAAGAACGACATACATTGTATTTATTGTATTTCTATTTAATCGAAAATGATTTCTCCTCTCACGTCGCCTTAAAAACCCTTAACTCTATTTATCTACTTTTCGCTGGTTGACGACAACTTGCGATGATTACGAAATTTTCTTTTCTTTTCTTTTCTTGTTGTACTTTATTTTATCGTATCTCTGTTTTCTTTTTTTTTTTTTTGGTTGTTTTTAAAGCAATCTTTACTCTCCCTATAGTTGCATAAAGCAGATAATGTTGCCCAAGGTCGTTTTAAATACAAATTACAAGATGTTCCTATCTTTAGCAAATAAAAATTCAATTTAATAAATGGTGAAAAAACAAATCAATTATTTCACTTTTCTTTAATAATCGTTTGGTAATTAATTTTGCAATTTACTCAACCGTCTATTGAAACGTTTTTATTATCAAAATAAATTTTTTTTTTTTTTCTATTTTCAATTATTTAACGGAAATAATCATAAAAAATGTAATCACAAAAAATTTAATGTGTAGGAAATTTTATTTTAATTAAAGCAAATACACTCAGCACTGATGAGCCATTATAACGATAACTGCCATAATAAAAACGCAAGGAAATATATAGCAAAAAACAAAAAAATAAATAAATAAATAAGTAAATGGAAAAGTCGAAAAGAAAATATAATTCTATGAAATTTTTCTCGAGTGTAAATGAGAGTCACGTTAGTGGCGCGTTTAAAAGTACATTTTTAAAGCAATTATGTTGAGCTTGAACCGAATCTTTTCATACCTTTCACTTGCTTGCCTCTTGTTCTTCATTTTATATACTTAGACATTTTATACTTGAATTGTCATACAACATATGAAGCAGAAGTTCTCGTAAACAAATTGAAAATATCGAAACACTTACTTATTGAGCTCTTGAAGGAACCTATCTTTGAAGCCTGATACTTGTATTTTTTTTTTTAATATAACCAATCATTCGAGGGATGTTCTCTGTTCGTCTCACACGGTGATGGTCAGAAGGAAATGAGAAGAGAGAAACGAATAGGGAAAGTTGCAGTTTAGTGGGCGTGTGTCCGGTTGGTAGATGTTATGCCTTTACTGAGTGAGAAAAACCTCTACCGCACTTGAGGTCTTGATAGGACCTTGAAGCGTGATGTTTGTATTTTTTTTCTTAATATTAAATGTTCGTGTCACATGGTGATGGTCAGAAAGAAATGAGAAGAGAGAAACGACTAGGAAAAGTGGCGGCTTAGAAGGTGTGGGTCTGGTTGGTAAATGTTATGCCTTTACTGATTGAGCACTCAGTTCACCGACGACCAAAGAAAAAGCTTTACCGCACATGATATTTGAACCCTTGAATCCTCACTTGGTAATCGCCATTCTTACCCACTCGGCTACTCTTGCCGCTATATGACATCAAGACGTGACATCGAAAGCGCAACACAGGACAAGCCAGTGGGATCAATGCTGAGTCATCCAGAAATATGGGCCCTAGAAAAAGGCGTAAGTAATATAATAATGAGGAGGTAAGAGAAGAGAAACGCTTACGAAGACTTACTGACATAACAGAAAATTTGAGCTAACGCTCACGCGATTCTCTTAGCGATAGCCTCGGCAGGATTACCGCCAGACGTAGAGGAAGTTTTTGCGTGGTAAAGGTTGGGTTTAGACTGTTAATACTTCCCCCCACTTGAAAAAAAAAGCTCTCAACTTCTTGCTGCAAGAAGTAGTTCACATGGGATGGCCGGAATTAATTTTGAAAAGTGCCGGCACATGGAAAAATGCTGTATAGGTTCTGTCGAAGCGACCGCTTACAGAAGAACTCGCATCTTCTTTTCTATGCACGTGCGTATACCTCAAATTTTGTCGTAAAGACGCACTCAAACGGCATAAAAGAGCAAATTTAAATTCTCAATTCCTTTAATGGCCGTATGCTATCGAAAGCGTGCCATTGTTTACTTTACATATAAATCGATTTCTTTGGGATCCCAGAATATCAATTTATTCGCTTTTTGGGACCGATAAAGTGAAGAGATGACTGAAAGCGAATTATGACAACGAAACTTAGATAATTTGCAAATATTGCAAACAGTCACATAGTCCCGCGATGGAAACTCATCTGTTGTCTGACTATTAGTATCGTAGATGTTGGCAAATGGACAAAAGCAGTGTGATTGTAATGTTTATTAAGTCTCCAATGCATCTTTTAACGCTTTCCAAACATTTGACAAAACTATTATATCTCCTATAAGGGATATACAAACTTAACTTGTTGCCAGACTGCCAAAAATCATGCATAGAGATTTCTGTACTAAACAGTTGCTTAATTTTTATTTGTTTATGTTTTTTTTTTTGTTTTCCTACCAAAAATAGGAACGTTTAGTTTCGATATCATCATATAGTTTTGCTGTGTTTTTTTTTTTAATACTTTTTAGGCTTACTTTTGCTTTGCAACATACACTCATGCATACAGTCATTCATTCATACATGACTATGAACACATATGCTGTGTGTTCATATGCTTATGGGAAATTTTGTGGATAATTTTTATGTAGTCTTCTTTATGGTCTAGTTGCAATCAGCCAATTCTATGTATAGAATTCTGAAAAATGTGTCACGAAATTCTAATTGTGGCAAGCGAATATGTGCAAACGTATATATTTACCTAAAACTAAAAGGAATTTGTTGAAAAGTTAAAAGAGAAAAGGAAAAGGGAAACAAGAATAGTTCCTTAGGTTAATGTTGTTAATACAACAATAACGGGACACACAGCCATGGGCACCTAAATGGCAAGAAGTTATATCGAAAAAAATGAATAAAATATTTTTCAACTACAAAATTAAAAAAATTATATTCTTAATTAAGAGACTCGTTTGAAAAAAAAAAAAAAAATCGTTGCTAGAAGGCGCCTAATTAATGCGCAGCTGTTTGTACAGATGAACAGAACGAGACGGTTTTTATCCAAATTGCCTAACGGAAGTGAAGATAGCCTCCTATTGTGTCTTCACTAAAATGTCTTTGCTAAGTTACGGTTTATCGCGAATCAAAAAAACCAAATAAAATAAGAATTATAGAAGAATAAGAATAAGAAGAATAAATAAATGTTAGAAAGCAAGCACTTATGAAACAAACTAAGTCCTTAGGTGCGATCACATAACCTAAAACTAACTACTAACCTAAAACTAAATACTATTAAAACTAAGTTACTACTAAAAACTGCGTTACTCTCTCACGCAGTCGCTTTGTTCCCAAAACCGTTCACATTCGTAGATTAAAGCATACCAGTCAAAAAATAACGATCAAGTGGATCTTCAACGATCAGTTCATATAGTAGATCAGTTAATATAGTACATCCAAAGTCAAAGCGGTTTTTTTTTGTGATAAAAATGCCTTAATGACCTTAAAGGATCGCAAAGCTCTCAATCACGCTTGACAAGCAATTATTTCGGAAATCTTTAGATAAATAAAACGCAACACCAACACTTCTTTTCATCATAAAAATGCTATCTCTTACACATTAGAGCAAACAACTAAATTTTTGAGCTTTAATTCTTTGAATTGAAGGCTCGTGTGTCATATAAACCCAAAGCGGAATAGAAAGAACTAATAATGAACTGCATGAACAACCCCCAGTTCAACTGAAAGAAGCTGTTAATTCTCTCAAGCCTCAGGCTTTGCAAGGGACATAAAATGAAAACTGCCTTCCGTAGCAGAGCAATCATCCGGAGAGACTACAAAGTTATATTATATTATATATTATATAGGTACAAGGGTACATTACGTTTGTGTGGATGTATGCAACACTGAGAAGAACTTAATATAGATCCACCTTTTATTAAACCGATCGATTCGCAATCATTTTCTAAATCGATCTAAGTCTGTCTGGCCGTCTGTCCGTCCGTCTTGTTATTACCCTTACAAGTCGCAATTTTGGAGATATTTTGACGATATTTTAAACTCGGATATGTTTTGGTTCAAAGACGAACACTATTCATAATGATTTGGATGGGATCGCTTTTTCGCCCACTTCCTGCCTTCTTTTGAAAAATCGTTCTATGAATACGTGTATTAAAGGAAGGTGGGGTGAGGTGTAGGTGAGCCATGTAAGACTATGGTGTTTTTACTTGTTTTTTTGCTTATTGTAAGTAGTTTTTCTTTTTTTTCTAATTCATATAACGAACATCTCTCATAGTATTTGTAATAATATTGAAATATGTTTACATATCGTAACTTGAGATCTTATCACAATTTTAGCCTTTAGCTAATATATCTTGTAAAAGTTTCAATATTAGAGATTTTTCACATTCAAGGTCATTACCTCTATATTTCATTTCCATACGATGGTTTCTCCATTTGCATAAAATCTCTTTAACTCCTACTCGCTCGTTATAAAATAAATTGCTTCTCTTGTTATTTTGCGTACAGTCTATCAATTTATACAGCATACAAAACACTTTTACTATTATGCGATATAAAGCAAAAAAAAAAAAAAAAGAAAAGAAAAATAAATAAATAAATAAATAAACCAATGGTACGATTAATTTAAATTTGCAAAATTGTGTAAAAAAAAAAGCAAAAACTTGAGACAACTCCACGAAAAAAAAGAGGGGTAAATAATCAATACATGCAACTACTATGCTATGGGATACACTGAGCTGTAAGAATTGAACGATAGGTGAATGGATGGTTAGATGGACTGAATGACAGGCCAACACAACAAGTCGATAAAAAGCCGAACTAACCTTATAGCAAAAAGGACTGATTGAATAAATGATTGAATGACTTAGTGTATGCATGGAAAAACTTGGTGAAAAAAACCGAAAAAAAAAAAAATTTGCATGTACTCATGCAAGGAAATAAATAGCAAATGAGTGCAATAATGAATACACAGCAATAACGAGAGAATATAAAGTATTCCTTCAACACTGTTCGACAGAGAAAAATGGTAAAATAAAAAATATATAGACTATAAATTAACCACATAAAGTCAATTGAGGTAGTGATAGACAGTTAGTCAAGGCAGTGCCTGTCATAACAACAGTTGTTGTTGTTGTTTTAGCATTAGCAGCAAGGCTTCGAACTGCGCACACAGGAAGCCAATATGCCACCGAAGGGGTTAATGTTAATAGCCTTTACTTCAATCAATTAAAATTGAATGAATGCTTTTTACTAAAAACAAAAAAAAAAAAAAAAAAAGAAAACCATAGAAAGAATTGACAATTGATAGGGTATAAATAAAATGTCTAACAATAGGTTGTTTAATAAAATGGAGAAAAAATAAAACAGGAAACAAAGAGAGTACGTCTTCACATAGCAGTAGGAAATTCGTTGAAAGCAAACGTAATGATTTCTCGAACGTGAACGACATTTGTTAGCTCCGATATGCGTTGCAAATCTTTTGCAATTGATTCCTATTCTGCTTTGAGTTCACGACCTTATGAGTTGTTGTCAGTTACATGGCTTATGTTCAAGGATTTTTGCGCCACTATAACTGAGCTTATGAAGGCTCTTTGTTGATTGGTATGGGGTAAGCCTTTTTAAGGAATCATCAAACTATGCGGGATCAACGCCCTCAACTTATTTACAACTAAATTTTAATGCAACATTGCATGCTTGCTAATCGTATCGATATTTAAAAGAATTTGAACCTAAAGGTAAGCCCTGTGATAGAATCAATTTAAGCGGCCTTTTTTAAAGCAACCGGCAGCCGAGATTGAATTCATTAAATCGGCATCACACAATTGCACTTTTGTTTGACTGAAAGTAAGCTATACGGCTTATCGTTGTTGAGTGGCCCGAAACATGTGAGAAGCCATTGCATGAAAGTGCGCGAATTAATTCCATAACTAGGACTAAGCTTTTTGAGTAAACATATCATGTACTGTTTACTGTAACAAGCTTTATTTCTAAGCTTATTTTAAACGCACTACGCATAAATACGCAGAGCTTCAACTTCTTTTCCATACACATTTCTGATAGGTGTGCGAATAAGCTCTCCGTTATGAAACATATCTAACGCGTTCTTTCCTTCCGATATCTTGTGTGTACAATGCTCAGACATTGGTGCTTAGACAGTACAAGTTTCAGTCGTTTGCAAGCCGTTATTTAATTTATATCTAAGACGAACGCAGATGAATGGCGATGGATGTCACCAAGCAGCGTTTACAGCACTGCTGTCATCCATGGGAATAATGCAACTATTGCTAAAGAAACGATTACGTTGGCTTCGGGCAAAAATGTAGTAAGCTATCGGATAATTAGAGAGCGGTTTGCTTCACTTGGTGCACAAAATTTGTAGTCTCGAGAATGATTAAAGCCCTGGACCTCCATACGGAGGTCCTTTTGAAAAGGAATCATCTCCATATCGAACCCAAGTAATCCAATTACTCAATCAATGAAAATCGATTTCACTTCGTGACAACATTCGTCCGTCCGCAGAACTAGCAACTCAGGAAGTGATTTTCAACTTGAACTGCGAGGCTCCCCCGATTGCGGATTATACTCCAGATCTGTCTCCTTCTGATTAGCACTCGTTCAGATCGAAGTAGTCGATATTTAGAAAGAATATACATTTTTGAAACTCAGAATTGATTTAGCCATGTCTGTCCGCCTGTGCGACTGTGTGGAGGTACACTTTCCATTTGCTGCATATCGCTTACGAGTGGGCTTTTTGGCTACATATTTTTTGTCCTTTTCTTATTTTATTATATACAGATTTTTTGGTGTTATCTTTATGGCCTGCCTATAATTCTTTTCGAGCAGACTATCATCCACTTGTAATCGGGATGTGGTTTGCTTCAGAAAAACCAAAAATTCTGCTAGGAGGCAATCCAAATATCAGACAAATGTGTGCCTAACAATGACTAGTAGCTCTTGGTCACCCAAGGGAGACTAGGGAGAGATACCCTAAGAGAACATACCCGGAGAGAATTTTCATTTTTTGGCCAAAATAAAAGTCGATTTCTTTATAGTATATAAACAGCAGATGTCAGTGGAATTAAACTGTCAATGATCTCACCAGTTGTCACTAGGCCTTTATTTCGTTTTTAAGAGCTACTTGTCACCTTCCACAACGTGATGCAAAAACGCCGAAGCGAAATGTTGCAAATCAGTTTTAACACTGGCCTACTGCCCA